>JAZHYW010056558.1:0-14905 GCA_037355805.1 Ixodes ricinus
CTCATCCTTCCAGAAAGTATATGTGGAACGTTAATTTAGTTGGAACCTGTGTGGAACCAAAATAAGAGTGCGATGCCCGAGTCCCACTAGAGTGACAAACAGAAACCACCGACACCGTTATGCCCCAAGCAAATTCAGCATGCACGCGAAAGGTATCCTATGGCAGGCTTGCAATCACTACGTGCTTACTTCATGAGCCCGAGAGTTTGCAAGCCTGCCAAGACACCGTCGCGCGCATGCTTGGGGCTTGCGCGGTGTGGGTTGGTTTTTGTTTGTCGCTCTAGCAGAGTTTCAGGTGTAAATAAGCTACGCCTCAAGGTAACGACGCGTCAGCCATCTTGGTGCTCAAGATTCGAGCTTTACTTCAAGTCGCAGAAATCACGTCTCCTTCCGTTTTTCGAAAATACTATATATATATATATATATATATATATATATATATATATATATATATATATATATATATATATATATATATATATATATATATATATATATATATATATATATATATATATATATATATATATATATACTGTAAACGACTAAATTTTCGCGAAGACCTAATTTTCGTGAACTTCCCGAATAGCCTACAATTCGCGAAAAATACGCCCCGAACAATCCGGGAAATATGTGAACGCTACGGAAGCTACACTCGATTCGCGAAAATTAGAAACCCGTGAATAATTAAAAATTGTCAGCTTTGGCCCGATTCGCGAAAAGCTGGGCCCGCGAAAATTAAGTCGTTTACATATATATATATATATATATATATATATATATATATATATATATATATATATATATATATGAGGCATGTTGGCTTGGGGGCCGAAGGCGTAGAAGACAGATATGCAGGGTGACGGTAGAAAACGAACCAGGAGGATTTTATTCGACGTTTCGACCTGAGACAGGTCTTCGTCAGGAATAGGGTTACAAGAAAAATGTGGTTCTATTTATACAGTGTTTAGAGGGAGAGAGTTCGCATACAAATAAAGTGCGTAGGGAGAACAGATAAGGGTACACCACCCAAGATCTCACACAAAAGGAAAATGAACTCTAAGTCAAAAAAAAAAAAAAAAAAGGGGCGAGGACGAGAGTAGGTGACTAACCAAATAACACACTCCGCAAAAAAAAAAAAAAAGACTGGGCACAGAGGACACAAATAATGGGACGAAATCTAAGGCGGGGAAGCCGCACACGGAGGTCGCCGAATACATAGATGACACATCAAAAGTGGTAGGAAATACAGGATGTACGGGAATTAACTAAACAACACAACAAAGGAACGAAAACGCACTGTCCAGTTCTAGCTCCAAACTCAGTACCACACAATTTTAGGTCCAAATGGTTTATTATTTATGGTCGTTATCATACTATTTATTCGATAGCGCCTCAATCGATGCAAGTGTTCCTGGGCTTCTATTTATTCCTTCCTTTATTGTGTTAAATCGGTATATAAGATATGACTCGCGTTGTTCGCGTTCCCGATTTGATTTGAATCCAGACTCTAAAAGTGTAACAGATAATTTATCGAATGTGTGGTTCTTGAGGGTGAGATGTTTTGAAATTGGCAGGCTCGGCAGGTATTTTGCGTGTGATCTGTGATTGTTAAAACGTAGCCTAAACGCTGTCTCGGTCTGTCCTATATATTGTTTTTTGCACACCTCACACTGTATCAGATAGATTACATTTGAAGAGTCACATGTAAGCTGCCCTCGGATTTTTATTGAGAACTGGGAATGCGTGCTATTGGCCGTGCTAGTTTCTCGCATATGTTTACAGACCAAGCATCCTGCTTTCATGCACGGTCGGCATCCGTTATTTGGTTGGGACGAATTCAGTCGGGAGTTAACTAGGCTGTCTCTAAGGTTGCGTGAACGTCTGTAAATCACCCCGGGAGCTGATGGGAATGCACGTTTGAGCGTTCGTTTGTTCTAAAATGTTGTAATGTCGCCTTAAAATATTATTTACGTTGGGAAATTCATACTATAGGTTAGACATAAATGTGCTGCGCGTTGCACTGAGGTGGGCGGTCCTCCAGGAGGTCAGCGCGGTTTAGTAGGGCGGCTTTTGATTGCCGTTAATGACCCGCAGAGGATATTTTTGTTTTTCCAGTGCTCTTTAGATGATGAGAGCTCGATTGAAGTCCTCTTGCCGTACATACACGTTTGAAGCGTGGACTGGCTGTAGGGACCATCTACAATGACGGGATGGTCGCTTCGTAGTGAAGGTATTTTTGCCGATCTGTTGGCTTACGATAAAGATTAGTTGTGCTTACTTTTCTAATATTATAGCGGTATCCAAGAAGTTGATACTGGTCTGAGAATAAGCGTGAGTGAAGCGAATGGTTGAATGTACAGCATTGTACTGATTTATAAGAATCTCTACAGATTACTAGCCGCTAGGAGTGATATCATAATAAAACCCGCAGATAAAGTGTGGCGATTGTCAGTTCTAAAAAGATGACTACATCCGAGAAGGCCACCGCCAACTATACCGATCGAAAGTTCTACGAGCCACTTACGGGCGACCCTACGGCAGAACACACGCGGGTCGCAATATTGGCACTAAAGGATCTTCTAAAACAAGGGAAAATAACTATTAATGAATACAATACAATAAAGCCAAGTCATCCTTCATGTGGTCGCTTCTACATGCTCCCAAAAATCCATAAAGCCGGCAACCCAGGTCGACCAATCGTGTCAGGATCAGGTACGATAACTGAACCGATATCGGGATACTTAGACAGTTTAATCAGGCACATACCCTTAACTTTTGACTCCTATATCAAGGATACCACCCACTTCTTAAGAGAAATTTCTGATTTGCGTGTACCGGAGGGGTCGTATCTCGTCACCCTAGATGTATCATCTCTCTACACCAATATCCCACATGACGACGGAATAGCCTCTCTAATTGAAATGTACGAACAACACAGACAGGTAGACACCCCTGATAGTAACGTCATTGCCACCCTCACGCACCTAGTCTTAGAACTGAACTCATTCGAATTTAACAAAGAATATTATAGGCAGGTTAACGGCACTGCGATGGGTACTAAGATGGCACCTAGTTATGCCAACATATTTATGGGCAAACTGGAGACTAAATTCCTCTCTGACTGTTCTTTACAACCACTGATCTACAAGAGGTTTATAGATGACATTTTTCTTATTTGGCCGCACACAGAAGAGAAGCTGCTAGAATTTATAAATCAGTACAATGCTGTACATTCAACCATTCGCTTCACTCACGCTTATTCTCAGACCAGTATCAACTTCTTGGATACCACTATAATATTAGAAAAAGGCAAGCTTACAACTAATCTTTATCGTAAGCCAACAGATCGGCAAAAATACCTTCACTACGAAAGCGACCATCCCCGTCATTGTAAGAATGGTATACCCTACAGCCAGGCCCACCGCTTCAAACGTGTATGCTCACGGCAAGAGGACTTCCAATCGAGCTCTCATCATCTAAAGAACGCACTGGAAAAACAAAAATATCCTCTGCGGGTCATTAACGACGCAATCCAAAAAGCCGCCCTACTAAACCGCGCTGACCTCCTGGAGGACCGCCCACCTCAGTGCAACGCGCAGCGCACGAATTTATGTCTAACCTATAGTATGAATTTCCCCAACGTAAATAATATTTTAAGGCGACATTACAACATTTTAGAACAAAGCGAACGCCTCAAACGTGCCTTCCCATCAGCTCCCGGGGTGATTTACAGACGTTCACGCAACCTTAGAGACAGCCTAGTTAACTCCCGACTGAATTCGTCCCAACCAAATAACGGATGCCGACCGTGCATGAAAGCAGGATGCTTGGTCTGTAAACATATGCGAGAAACTAACACGGCCAATAGCACGCATTCCCAGTTCTCAATAAAAATCCGAGGGCAGCTTACATGTGACTCTTCAAATGTAATCTATCTGATACAGTGTGAGGTGTGCAAAAAACAATATATAGGACAGACCGAGACAGCGTTTAGGCTACGTTTTAACAATCACAGATCACACGCAAAATACCTGCCGGGCCTGCCAATTTCAAAACATCTCACCCTCAAGAACCACACATTCGATAAATTATCTGTTACACTTTTAGAGTCTGGATTCAAATCAAATCGGGAACGCGAACAACGCGAGTCATATCTTATATACCGATTTAACACAATAAAGGAAGGAATAAATAGAAGCCCAGGAACACTTGCATCGATTGAGGCGCTATCGAATAAATAGTATGATAACGACCATAAATAATAAACCATTTGGACCTAGAAATTTGTGGTACTGAGTTTGGAGCTAGAACTGGACAGTGCGTTTTCGTTCCTTTGTTGTGTTGTTTAGTTAATTCCCGTACATCCTGTATTTCCTACCACTTTTGATGTGTCATCTATGTATTCGGCGACCTCCGTGTGCGGCTTCCCCGCCTTAGATTTCGTCCCATTATTTGTGTCCTCTGTGCCCAGTCTTTTTTTTTTTTTTTTTTTGCGGAGTGTGTTATTTGGTTAATCACCTACTCTCGTCCTCGCCCCTTTTTTTTTTTTTTTGCTTTTTTTACTTAGAGTTCATCCTTCCTTTTGTGTGAGATCTTGGGTGGTGTACCCTTATCTGTTCTCCCTACGCACTTTCTTTGTATGCGAACTCTCTCCCTCTAAACACTGTATAAATAGAACCACATTTTTCTTGTAACCCTATTCCTGACGAAGACCTGTCTCAGGTCGAAACGTCGAATAAAATCCTCCTGGTTCGTTTTCTACCGTCACCCCGCATATATATATATATATATATATATATATATATATATATATATATATATATATATATATATATATATATATATATATATATATATATATATATATATATATATATATGTATATATATATATATATATATATATATATATATATATATATATATGACCATCTTCTGTCGAAGCCGAGCCTCTCGGCGAAACTGTCGTAATACATACAATAAACTCTTAGCATAGCAACTCCTGCAAGTACGGATATCGGACTTATTACATTTTCCGGATCCATTGTTCTCAAACTACTCTGCCTCACCTATATAAATTGCTTGGAAGAAACTGAATTGACTTGTAGGTTACGTGCTAGCATTTTCCCCAAGGTGTATAGGTCGCGTGACGGCACGTGACGCAACTTTCCCCGCTAAATTTAGCGGGAAAACGCTCGAACGGACGGTCAGACTGATGGACGGACAACATTGTGGGATTGCCCGGGGGCAGCCCCAAACGTTTCACGCTTTATTACAAATTCATTGACAGAGAAAGGCGATAACGCCCTAGATTCCAGACGACGTAAAGCTTAGAAAGTCGCATCTTCGAATTACGACTATTGCCGATTGCGCCCAGTCTGCACCAAGCACAGAAGTGGTGGCGCTCACAATGTATTCGTTGGAATGCATGGAGCGCCGATATACTCCGAGCTTAGTGACTCCAGTGACTCTATAGGAGATCGCAGTGACGTTTTCTATAGACCAACTCAACTCTTTGACGTCACGTGAGCGCGGTGGCGCTGCTATCGGCAAGGCACTCCGCAGGCGCAGCACGCTTCACTTCTCCCGGAACACTGGTATGTGCAAAGGATATGGGCTTGTTCGTGAACACCCTTGATGGTGTAAACGCTGCACGATGATAGCTATATGCACGCGGCAATAACACGCGCTCGCTAATTTGCAAGCGTGAGTGAGGAAGGAGAAAGCGTCGAAGTCAATTAAGTTAAAGCTGCGCAAACCTATATCTCGCTCCGTCTGCGTAACTCCGCAAGGCTGCGTGCTTTTTGTAGTATTTTTTTTTTTGCGGAAACCAAAGTGTTGGCGCGATAAATTATTACGGTGCTATTTTCTTTCCACCTCGATGGGCGCCGGAGGGGTCCGCCAACGAGTGGAAAATTATGCAAAGCGTCGCGGCTGAACTTGGAACCGCAATTGTGAAGCTTTTCCACATCTCTTTATGATTTTGATTTTTTTTCTTTTATGTATTTTTTCGCTCTTTCTATAGAGCAAGCGAACAAGGAAAAGAAGGGGTGCGACCATAGAATATGTAACATTAGATTTTGATTGAACTTGAGAATCCGGCCGCGTCGAGTTAATAAATAAGAGGGGGGAAAACCTGGTCGTGGCGAAGGACGGGACTCGGAGGGGGTATTTCCGGTCCTTGAGAGACTTTGAGCCGTTTTGTCCGAATAATTCTAGATCCTGCGATTCCGCAGCCCCTGTGAGCTGCTATACGTAATTACGTTGTGTGTATGTTCATACAGGCAGAAATCTGCCTCAAAGAGCATCTGGTGTCTCAGCTGTAGATGAGAAATTTAGCCGGTGGAGTATATGACCGCTAGCTAGCATGGGGTCTTTAACGTTCACCACGCAGTAGTGACACATGACCGCACGCCGGTACGATGCTCATTCAGGTCGAGACGGGCAGGGATGGGGATGGAGCTTAGGATACCTGGGTTCTGCAGTTCGTGGTTTCGCTCCACGTGCACCGAGCTGGTGTGCGATATAGACGTTTTTTGTTCCCTCCCGTTCTCGGTCACGTGGGTTCCGTATCTGGTATGCGGGACGAAAAAATAATAAATCATTTCAATCTGGAATATGCGAGAAAATCTAGGTGAGGCAAATGAAGGATGTGTGAGGATCACGCATTTTCGTGAACGCTTTCGAGCGACGTGAAGAGATCAAAACGATGTTTTAACTCATACCAGCAGTGCCGACATTCAAGATGGCTGTGCCATTCTAGGAAAAGGTGTAAAGCCCACTCGGCCACCGATCCCCTTCTGTGAGTTGATCACTCAAGCAGATCTGATGTCTCTAGCCCCCGTCTTCGATCGGTATCAAACTGTTCGCGCCTCGAAAGCATGTATCCCTCACAAAAATGATCAATGAGTTGCTATTGCGTTTCTAATGCCTTCTATAAGTATATATTCGAAACTCCATAGAAACTTATTGATCATTTCTGTCAGGGATGATATGCCTATCGCGTAAAGGAACGTCATGCCTTGTTAAACTCCAGACGACTTGTGGTGTAAACTCCGTCTCTTAAACTTGTAGCCCAAGTGCGGCGAGGGTCTTGGTCGTCTTTCCCAATTCGTCTTTTTATTTTTTTTTTTTGGAGGGGGGGGGGGAGGAATGTTTTGAAGTTGTTATGCGGATAAAAATAGACGGGGATTATTTATTTTGTCTAAGCCGTCTGTAAGTCGTTTAGCTGCTCGCTGGCTACTGGTGTGACAGAAGGCACAAGTCTGCACATCTTCTTTTAGCGCCGAGATGTTTCGGTGGCGCCCTCTATATGGTTTCCGTTCGTGACGTCACAACCAGGATTTGCCTCACTGTGATTAGCAGGATATTTGCCTCGCCGTGTACCGACGATTGGGCGGGCATTATCAGTGTACAGGAAGCTATAGGGTTTTGCCAATCGCGAATACCGACCCCAGCTACGCTTTTGGTCGCGCGCGTCGCTTATACTCGCTGCCACATAAAAAAGGAAGACGTTTTGTGCGTTATTTATGTGTTGCGCTTAGTATAGATCTCACAAGGTATGGCCGTCAAAGAAAGAAGCGCTATGAGTTTGGCTTTTGAAGCGTGTACGTCTCGATAAAAGAACATAAACCTAATCTAAGATGCTCCAACATACAAGTTGCTTCTTTTTAAACTTAACGAATTTACAAAAAAAAAACAACATATATGTAAAAAGAAGCCGTAAAGCTAGGTGCGTGCAGGTGAGCTATACGGCCGGGGGACATAATAGGGGGGAGGGGGGGGGCTAATTGTCATGGTAAGTTGGCTAATTAAACAAAATTTGTTAATTAACATTTTAACTAGTGAAAATAGACATATGCTTCCAATTAGAAGCTTGCTGAGCGTAATCTAAAACACAAATCAGTCATTCTCAGAAACTCTTTGAGCGGTTGGGAGGCGCAGTGGCGCGCTAAAGTAGCCAATCATGAAACAGGCTCAAGGCTGGGACTATGTTATAAAAGACTAAGACAACCACGTGGGCGCGCTATCGCGACGGTAGCCTATTCGCGATGGATGGATGGATGGATGAATACGGCTGAGCCCTTTGGATCGGGCGGTAGCTTACGCCACCTAGCCAATTTGTCTTACCATTTAAGCTTAGAATATTTAAATGTGAAAACTATATACACTCCACACTGAACAGAAAGTGAGGCTATAAAACTCCCTTGTCATCAGTTAATAAGAAAATATCTAGTTTTCTCGTGCTTTCTGCCACCATTCACTTAATCTTTGCTTGGTAATCTCTACTGTCTTGTAATCCACTTTTCCTTCGCTGTCTCTAAAACCCAATGACTTTATTAAATCTATGTTGTCTTCGGTAGGCATAGGGTGAAGCCCTTTACAGTAGAGTATCAAGTGCTCAGCCGTCTCGTCCACCTCTCCACAAGCAGCGCACACTGTATCCATTTCCTGGTACTTCGCTCTGTATGTTCTGGTTCGCAAAACACCTGTCCTTGCCTCAAACAACAATGAGCTTCCCTAGAATTATCATAAATGCTTTCTTTGGCAATAACTGTTTTGTTTAATCTATAGCTTTCCAGAGCCCTCTTTGTCTGCATTCCCTCTAGCCACCGATCTCTTTCTGTGGCCTTAACTTTCTTCTTAACGGAGACCTGCTCTTCCGTAACCCCACTATAGCCTAAAACTTTCCTCTTAATTTCCTAGTGCGCTGTCTCCACTTTGTGTCTATACTCCTCATGTATAAAAAGCTAAAACCTTTCGTGCCCATTGCTCCCCATCCATTTGCCTCAACCGATCCTCAAATTCTATCTTGCTCGCAGCTTCCCTGCCCTCAAATGACGCCCATCCCATGTCTCCTTGCACTCCCTGGTTTGGCGTTTTGCAATGTGCCCCCAAAGCCAGCCTACCTACTCCGCGCTGTTTTATTTCTAGTCTTGCATGCACTTCGGATTTCATGCATAGCACTGCGTTTCCAAAGGTTAAACCAGGCACCATGACCCCTTTCCAAATCTCTCTACCACCTCATACCTGTTGACCGACTCCGGTCAAACGGACGCTCTACCAAGCAGGAAAACCGGAACCAGCCGGACCAGGTCGCTTCGCGCCCCTCCGCGTCTCTGGTGGCTTTCGCGGATACGTGTTGTCTGGTGCGGTGGCGAACAATGGAATTTGACGAAGGTCCGGAAATTTCTTAAGTTTGCCTGAGTGTTCATTAGTGTGGTGAAGCCTCAGTAGAATGTTTCCTTACATCACGTGTTCGAAAACCTGTTTACTCCACAACACACGGTCGCGTGCTTTCGACTCCTTGTAGATGGGGAGTCACGGAAAAACGTTTTGATTTCCTGTCTGTCTCGAATCACACTCAAAGTGAGGACTACTTGGTATCTGATAAGTTGTTTCTTTATAAGGATGTAGAACAGTAGACCGAGGACGACAGACGAGGTGTTTCCCTGGAGCGGAACACCAATGTTGCAGTCAAGTCAATGGAAGGTTCGATAGCTGCTTTTCTTGAGTTTGGTTGTGTTCGATTAGCTTCAAGTTTGAGCCACCCACGCCGGTCGGTGCGTTGGCTATTCATATTGGCTGCTTTTTCGCCGAAAAAGCCTCTGGACCACACTGAAGGAGTTGGGCTGATTTTCGCTATTACTTGATTCAGGAAAACCTGCTCGCGGCATACGATTAATGAGGAAATTATCTGCTTTCAAACGGTGGGGAACGCGTCTATCAACTTAACCGTTGAAGTTCAAATACCTATAAAATTGGGCATTAAGCAAAATAAAATCTGTTAAATTGAATGCGCCACCCGTTGAAGCGGCACGGCCGAGCCGATGCAACCTAGACCCAGCCGCCATGTTTGTTTGGTGGTGCGCCCCTAGAGGTCGCTGGAGTCGCGAATAGCTTGCTCCTTCTGCACGGGTATTCACTTTAGCGCTCGACCGTGCTTCCCACTTGATCCAAGCCTCTCTGATGGATTGATCCGGTGGTTTTAAATGACGCTCAGTAAATTTCTAATTAGAATCGTACGTTTATTTTCAATGATATTAAAAAGCGTTGATTAACATATTTTAGTTAATTATCCGAGGGATCGTTACGATTAGCCCCTATACCATGTCCCTTCGCCGTATAACTCACCTGCACAAACAGCATTAGTGTTTTTTTAAACAAATCTGTTACGCTTAAAATGAGAACACTCTGTATGTCAATTAGTTCTACACAAGATAGGAAAAATTAAGTAACGTCCTAAGAAAGGCGGACTGTTTTTAGGTGAATACAAGTGTAAACACATAAATAAGTACTATAGTCACGTTCGAGCTGAAGAAACTCATGATCGCAATAAGTTCCGAGCATCTTATACATGACTTGTAGTGACGTTGCATCGGCGGCCATTTTAGTTGCCTAGCTGCCGAGCGCAGCATCGAGTTGGGGTCTCCTCGGCAAGAACAAGGGGTAATGACCCAACTCGACCACCAGCACGGGTCGATGACGTCACGTGCAAGCCAGTGATCATTACTCCGCAGCCAATGAGATTGAGGCGTTAGCTGATAAGAACGCAGAAGAACCCATCACGAAAGACGAAAAGTGGTAAGCCACGCCCCGCGTTTCTTAAGGCGTCGGTGACCATACTGCAGGGTGTTCACGAGAAACGAGAACCGTGTTTTTCGAGCACGGGTAAATGAACTAAGCGTCGCAGAAAGCTCAAACTCGGTGCGAATGTGACGCTATAGCGGTTGCGATATGAACGCGAAAATTTGAGAACATGACATCCCTGGATCAAAAGATTATTGAGAAAAACGAAATTCCTATATGAGCTGATCGTTCAGCCGAGCCTAGCATCGTCATAACAATAAAATGACACTGCGGGCGCCTGTATATCTATTGCAGTGAAAAAAATAAATAAAAATAAAACACAATATCTCAGCCAGGAAGGAAACAACATTTTCTTTCTTGCTTTGATAAGCTTTTCACTGAAACAGATGCTTAATGTTCCCATTCTGTCATTTCTTGTTTTAACGATATTAGGCTTAGGTGGAGGTCGGCTCATAGGGAAATTTCGTTTTTCTCCATTATGGAAACGGTGTTCCTCCAGTTCACTAGTGATCGGTAATTTTGACCAGTTCGATGCTTACACACTTTTGAGTGTAATCCGGAGTCCTTCTGAACTAGCGTCGCGTAGATTGTAGAGACCTGTCATATCGCTTCTAAAATTCTCGTCAATAACAGGTTTTTTTTTAATATTGTGCACGCAATTTTTCCTTCAACCGGGCTGAACTGCGAAATCTCTTACAATAATATAATTTTGGTGGTTGTTGTTTTGCTAGGTATTGCTTAAAAAGCCGAGAATTCACAACAACCCAAAACGCGATTTAGCTCGGAGTCAACGGGGCCGTTTATAGCATCTTTTTTAGTTTTAAGTTAATATAAGCGTCTTTGAAACCAGTGATTTACCCAACACACCCCTAAGGGGGTGTAAACCCTCCTTGTTTTTCTGAAGGCACCCCCCTAATTCGCAACGACTCCTCTATTCTCAATGACCCCCCCCCCCCCCCTCTTCCCTCTAAACATTTAGCCTCTGTTTGAAGCTGTCACGAGAATGGTAATATTGTAAAAGATTTTGTGGCTCATTTAGGTTGAAGGGTGGATTACGTGCGCAGTATCAAAAACGCTGACATTGACGAGAAATTTTAAAAGTGATATGACAGGTCTCTCTAATCTACACGAAACTGGCACATGAGTGTCTTCGGATTACACTTAAAAGTAAGTAAGCATTGCATTAGTCAAAATAATCGATCACCGATGAACTCAAGGAACACTATTCCCATGATTCCTCGAGTGTGGACCGGGGCGCTTGGGGGACTCACTCTGGTCAAAAACATTTTTATGGCATCCTAGAAAGAAGACCGCACTAACTTGATTGAGGGGACATGCACGTTAGCCATTACACGATAGATAATTTGATACAGAGATAAAAAATGGGAGATAGCGAGAGAGAAAGAAAGGGCGAGAATAATGGCGAGAGAAATTATGGTTCGCTTGCAGCCATTCACGTCCATCACTCATTGTAGTGATGGCTACCATCAATCGCCCTCTTTTCTCTTTTGCTTCGTTGACACCGTTTCAATGCAGTAACTTTCACCTCACGTAACCGACTCGATCCATAATATCCACGTGCGCTGCCAAGGCGAAACTTCCGACATGCTTGAACAGCTCGTGTCGTGCAGAACAACAACAAAAACAAAACGTTAACGGCTCACAACAGAGCAGATAGCGTATACGACAACACAAACAAAGCGGAACATCACGATTTTCTGCGAGGCTACTTGCGAGCGCTTGCGTTTCTTCCAGTAGCACTTCGCCGCACCGACGGATGGCTGAACAGAAAACCGATTGATGGAAGATGGCGGCCGTGGCCAAGAAAACCAGGCCTGGTCAGAGCTCCTGGCAAACTATCAAACGTCTTGATGACTTGGGTCGCAAGGTCGCCTCTGGCCGCTATTACCCTCGTAATAACGTCAAAGTGGGGAGCGGGAGGCGGGACGCTTTGTGTTTCGCGCTTTGATCGAGACAAATGAGTTATTAAAGGAGGCTTTTAGCGATGGCGTCTCTCAGGAGGAAAGCTTTCCGTTCACTTTGAGGCCGAGGTGGTCCGTTACTTCGAATGTCTTCGAGCGTGGCAGGAATAGGACGACTGGCGTCTGCTCATGCATGGAGGAAGCTCTTCTACATTTCAGCTCAAGTCGCGGTTGCCGATGTTATGCGATGTTATATGACGCGAGCGCCTGGCCGGAAGTTAGCCTCAACGGGCATCAATGGACACTTGGCGAGCAAGTCGGCGAGATTTCTCACCGCCTTGATTAACCGGCGCCATGGGTCAAGCGCGGCGCTGGCCAATCGCGGCGGTCAAAAATGTCGCCGACATCCTGGCCGAGTGTCCAGCTCCCCAGGGCCCGTTTGCTCGAAGCTGGTTAACTCTAACCGCGGTTAAAGTTAACCGCGTTTCCCTACCTAGGTACCTCCGAGTACCTAGCCTGACCTAGCCGCGTTCGACAAAAACTCAATGCGCAATTTCTCCGTGTTTTATTATTTTCGGTAGCTCCCGCCACCTGCCGGTCAAAGCAAACAAATAGCCTTTTAGGAAACTTTTTCGCTAGTTTTGTCTTTATTAAGAAAAATAAAAACAAAATCTTATCACAGTGTTTCTTTTTATGCATAAAAAAAATCTGTACTGTAAAAACGTAATAAATATCTTGATGCATCTATTGTGTCCGCCAAACACAGCATAAGTTTGCAGCGTTGATTTCGGATCTGGCAACGGTCTCTGTTTTCTCGATGTCAGCAAGGCTTACGACACGGTCGAACATCGAAAACTGTGGACGCAGCTGGCAGAGCGGGGACTCTGCAGTGAGTGGATAGACCTCTTGCGAGAAGTGTACAGAGGGACGGCGGTGGTGGCACAGTGGCAGCAGGAGACAACACATCCAGTGACCTGCTCCAAAGGCTTGAGACAGGGCTGCCCGCTGTCGCCGCTGCTGTTTATGCTGTACATAGCAGGAATCGAAAGGCGGCTACAGGAGAGTGGGGAGGGTTTCTCACTGGAATATTTGGAAGGTGGGGAAAGGAAGGGAGGAAAACTCCCGGGACTCATCTACGCCGACGATATGGTGCTGATGGCGGACTCACTGCAGGGCCTGCAGGGACTCATGAACGAGTGTGGTGCAATGGGAGAGGCCCTGGGGCTTAGCTTCAGTTCGCACAAATCTGGGCTGATGGCCTTTGGGGCAGCAGAGGAAAATGGGACTGCCAGCCTGTCCATTCAGGCCAACCCTGTACCTTGGGTGGACCACTACAAATATCTGGGTGTAAACCTACAGAAGGGACACCACTACCTCCTAGAGCACGAGACGAAGGTCAAGGCGAAGAGCAGGAGGAACAAGGGCATAGCAACGGCCAAGGCCCTCTGGGGATATAACCGATACGAGGTAACCAGAGGGGTCTGGAAGATGGTGGCGGTGCCGGGGCTCACTTTCGGCAACTCAGTGTTGTGCCTGTCATCAGGTACCAGGCAATACCTCGAGGTCCGTCAGAGGGAGGTGGGAAGGTCGGCACTAGGAGCAAGCCGAACAGCACCGAACGAGGCCGTCCAAGGAGACATGGGCTGGTCCGGTTTTGAGGCCAGGGAGGCCCGAGCCAAGCTGGACTTCGAGCGACGCCTCAGCCGGATGAGCGAAGAGCGCTGGGCCAGACAAGTTTTCAAGTATGTGCATCTTCGGTCCGTCCCAACCCGGTGGGTGCGACGGACGCGCCAGCTGGCACAGCGGTACGAGGTCAGCGGCCCACTCCTCTACCCAGCCGCGGAGCAGCCGGAACTGCAGCAGAGCATCCGCACGAGGGTGATCGAAAGCGAGACGCGGCGGTGGGCGGAAGCGGCACGTCGGAAACCAGCGCTGGCCCTGTATGCCAGAGAGAAACAGGAGGTGAAGCGAATACCTTTCATGGACAACAGCAAGGGCAGTGCGCTGCTTTCGGACGCCCGAGGCGGCATGCTGCGGACCCGCGTTTTCCGCGCGAAGTACATGGACATGGAAGTGAAGTGCGCCATGTGCGCGCTGGGAGCAGACGAGACGGCGGAACACGTCATACTGGAATGCACGGGCATAAAGCCGGACGTGACGTACGAACCAGACATGGCGGTGGCGCTGGGCTTCCGGGGCGTAAACGAACAGTGCGCCGCCGATAGTTCGCAGCCAGTGGAGGTGACGAAGAGGAGACTGGAGTGCTGGTGGAGGAGGGCAAGGGAACAAAACTACGAAATTGGCTAGTGTAGCTGCTAGCCAGGCTAGATCCAGCGCTGCTGGGATCCCCCGATACAAAGGGGTTAGCCCCAAATCCAAATCCAAATCCAA
>JAZHYW010056559.1:0-10761 GCA_037355805.1 Ixodes ricinus
CTAAAATGAATTGGCTCAACACGGGTAAACAGCGCCAGACTTTTTTTTATTTCTGTAATCTCGGCACAAGTTAGTTGAAACAGCCTGCGTAGGCCTCGCATCATCCGCCTGGACGCATCTTCAACTTCTTTCTTCATCAGCCACCAGTCGACCGGCATCAGTACTGCACAGATGTCACGCTTCGGACGATGATTACGATCAACCTGGCCAGACTGAATTTCCGACAGTGTCCGTCGCGCTCACGGTAAAATCGGGCAGTGGAGCGCAGATACACCTAGCTTAATCAGTGACTCCAAGTTTGTCGAGTTGGACAGTGTGGATACTGTGGATTCTCGGTATTTCGAGAGTTTCTGCCTGGTCTCGAGAAAGCCAAGTGATAGCGGACGAGAAGTTGCGTCAGGTGTACCCAGTTTGGGGGGGGCGGGGAGGGGGGGGGTCGCCGGTTGGGGGTCGGGGTCGGGGGGTTGGGTCTGAGGAAAAGACGACAGAAATTCGATTGGGATTCTTGACATTGGTTCGACCTTGGACCTCTTTACACCAACTGGCAGGCCTACCAGCCCGCTCGCGTCTTACCGCTATCGGATGTGGAAATTCCTCGCATAACTCGCCTACACTGTGGAAACTGCGAAAGTCGGTTGGAGCCTCGGGTCCGCGTTTTTTGGGCGTCGAGAACAGAATAGAAAAGAAGAGACAGTCGCGCGGAGAGAGATAAAAAAATACTTTTGTGCGCGAAACGCCGTCAAGAGGGCGAGAACGGGGGAAAGGGACCGCTGTAAGCTGGGCTCTCCGGCGCCTGTTCACCTTTTTATTTCTATTTTCGTTTTTCGGGTGTTTTAGCTTTTTTTTCCCCAGAGCCCCGTTGCCAAATTGCCGGCGCTGCTCCACTTGAAGTTCTCTAACCTCAGCGGTGTACACCCCCGGCGCTGTTGCGTAAAAAAAAGAGAAAAACACAAAAAGAGAGAGAACGCGGCTCTCGCTTTGGCCCACTCGACGACACTCCGGCAACACCTCCATAATCTTCTTTCTCAGCCACTGTTTGCCTGCAGCCCCGCTGGGGCTCTCGTTGTTGCTGCTGTTGTTTACGCCCTAACGTTCCTCGCCTGTCGCATTCGTTTCGCGTTGCTCCCATTTCTGCGAGCGGGGAGCGAGGGCCCCTGGCGCAGTCGGTCCCGCACAATGCGCGTCCGCTGTGCTTTGACGCCCCTCGCGTAGCCCGATCCGAGCGCCGCGAGACGAATAGGTGACCGGCGTTTGAGCCGGAAGTTTCGTCATCCGAAGCGAGGCACCACGTGACTTCACGCTTCCGGTTCGTCCGGTGCCGGTCGTGGTTCGTCCAGCTGCATCGAGAGCCCTTCTAGGTGTGGTAGCCGTGCTGTATTCGCGGTGAAAATGGTTTACAGCTCCGCGGTACGTTGTTCTAACGCAAGCCATAGAGGGCATAAGATGTTCCAGTTCCCGTGAAACAAAGCATGGAAGCAACGATGGGCCGTCGCTGTTAAGCGAGTGATGGAGCGAGGTGACCTGTGACAGACAAACGTCGGTGACCGTTTTTGCGCGGCCAATATTGTTACAGGCCAGTACAACGTGTTCTCTCTTTCTTCAGGTAGGGGCCGCGGGAAATAACGATCTCTAACAGTCTTTTGGCACCTACCAAAAAGGTCTCGATTAATCCGCGAAGGGGTGAGCACTGCTTGTCGTACAAGGCATCCGCGAGAACGCGGGATGCGATCTCGCAGGCAATCAGTTCATGGCACAACGTTTCGTCGACATACAGTGCCATCGCCAGGCCGTTTAATCGTTACATCGACAGCTCGGATTAACATTTTCTGTGATGAGCCGCCACAGACTGTTCCCGCGAAGCGGCGTGAATGGGTGACTTGCTATAATTTAATAAACAAAAGGACAGGTCAGCTTGCTGTAATATAAAGAAACAAAAGCAAATGGGCAGCACCTTCATATTGACTGATAATAAAGCGGTAGTACGACCCTGCGTAGCTCATATCAAAATCGGTGCTCGTTTATGCATGCTTTCTTACTCGACATCATTAAAAAAAACGTGCGGGAGAGGGGGGGGGGTATGGTAGTTCACGGGGGACAACTTGGTTGAAGTACCAAAAACGCGTGAGTGTTAAAAAGCAAGGATTGTCACGTAGTCAGATGTCGTCGAAACTAACTTTTGTACGGAAGTGGCGTTTCAATCGCGCGAGAAAACATATTAGCTGAGTTTGAAACGTCGTCTGACCGACTTCTTTCCCTGTCTTCAACTTTTGGTTGCCTCAAGATTTTCTTACCCAGACTCAGGTGTTCTAACAAAATGAGAAAAGTACGCCAGACCTCCGATCGGGCATTTCAGCTGGCCGCGTCCCACGGCTTACATTCGCGCCTATTTCAGTCGGTGATGTGATCTAACGTAACCATCAAAAATAAGCAGAACCCAAATGAAAAACGCTGGCTCAAAAGGAAAACGGAACATCTAACCTGAGTTTTCATGCGAAGATCCGGAAAGCGCGATGCGAGTGCGGCTTGCCGCCGGCCGCACTCGCTCTGCGCTTTCGTGGCCGTTCTCGATGCTTCTTCGTACCGATTACTACTTAACATATCCGTAGAAGTAACTTGAGACGTTCAGAAGTGCGTAAGTCACCCAGCAGCAGAGGAAGGTGGCCCGGATTGATCGGGTTTCAAAACCCGCACACGCTTCCATAGCCGTCATGGGGCTGCGTCGGCTGCTAGCTACGAACCGGAAGTGAATATTACCCAGAGTGCTTTGAGGCTGCTGCCAAACGCCGGTCACCTATTCCGGGCCCCGAGAACGTTGGAGCCAGAACCGTGTATAGAGAGAGTTTGGTCAATGGGAGGCGCGGGCAGAGCCAGGGCGTGCACCAGACGCGGAAAGAAAGCTTGAGATGCTCTCTTGGTCAACCAGAAGTCGAAAAGAATCCCCTAGTGGTGGTAGCGAGAAACAGTGTTAATCATAGGTTTATGGTTTTAATAAGCTGCGTAAGAGTTAAATGTAGTAACCCATCATGGTTGAAAATAGGGTGCACGTGATGTTTCGATCATGATCATGCAGAAAATTGTAAGAAACGAATGTGCCGCTCGAACTCTGTTTTGCTCGTACAGTGTGTGACCGCTCGGACGGCAGATTCCCGGCCCTCGGCGCCTGGCGTACGGATTATGTCGATCGTTCCGCTAGTTGCGCTCTTCCACCATGATTTTGAATGACCGTGATTGAAACATCACGTGTACCATATTTTCGGTCACCGAGAGTTACTCCGACGTACTTATTAAGTTTGTTTCTCGCGACCACCGCCAGGGTATTATATCCGGCTTCTGGTTGGCCACATTCGAATTTGGGAAGACGCCCTGGAACACGCCCAGCCCGCTTTCGGCCAGTGACGTTTCCTCATTTGCGTCGTCTACTTCCCAATGAATGGCCAAACTCTCTGTATATACGGCTCTGGTTGGAGCGTGCAGATGCGCCCTTTGCATCTGATGGCGGCTGGTACGAAACGGCGTGCTGTCCGAGGAGAAGGTAGCTCTGGCGCTCGCCGCCTTCGGCGTGTGCCACGCGCGGGTGAAGAAGAGCGGCAGGGTGTGACTTCCGAAAGGCCTCCAGTACGCGGCTCTTGCCTTCCGTCGTGCTCCACGCCAGAGCTCGGGTTGCACGAGGCGGCGTATAAGTGTCGTCGAAGGTGGGAAGCTCGCGCTCGAGCTCCTCGCTTTCTCAGGGACTACAGTGAAACCCGTTTAGAACGAACCCACGTACAGCGATTTATTGTCCATAACGAACTCACGGAAAATTTAAATAAAAATGCATTTAAAAAGTACTTTTATAACGAACAACATATTGGTTGTATCGAACTTTTCCCCCGGAATGCTTCGAAAAACGTGCAAACAGTCGTCTTCTAGCCTGTCCCTTCCGCCCCCCCCCCCCCCCAAAAAAAAAAAAAAAAAAGTGAAAAGGAAAGAAAAGTTCAAAAGCTTGCGGGCATCAAAGTCCGATTCCCTCCGACCCTGTTCCCGGATGAATGTGACACAGCAATACTTCGCTCTCGGCAAAAGGGTTTACTGACTCACTCATTGCCTTGGGGGGTTTCGGGATCGGGGAACGGTGATCAGCGAGGCCGGGGGAGAGTCCGCTGCCCCTGCAGCTTCTCCAAGTCCCAGCGGTGGTCATCCACACCGCGTCATGGGCACGTCGTCCAGGTTCGCCGTTCGGTCCGTCCGTCGAGTCCGCCACTCGACGTCGCGCCCGCGCTGCCCCGCGCCAGCGTCCGTCTCCCGTCGATCCCGCGCCAGCGTCTTCGTCTCCTGTCCCGCTGCACGCTTGCCGTCCGCCGTTCGAGAGCCTCGCCGTCCAAGAGAGCGTCACCGTCGAAGAGAGAGCCTTCTTTGTCCGGCTTCCCCTTTTAAAGCCTTCGTCCCTTTGTCTTGGGAAGCCAGTCCCGTGACGTCAGATGGCTTAGGGGAGCGGTCCAGCCGGACCTTGTGCTGCGCGAGGTCACCGCCGCTCCCCCGAGGCGTGACGTATCTCGGAGGTTTGGCGCGCTAAGCCTCTGCCGGAAATTGGGGCCCGGAGGGTCGGCGCGGGGAGGGCAGCCAGATCTCCACAAGCTCAAGTTGCAAACAAAATTGAGCGGCGAGAAGCGATTCAGAAAGGGATGAAGCTAAAAATACCTTCTGCACGCACGCACAGAAAATAATTTTTTTCATCCGAAAACTGTTGCTTATGGAGAAGCGATTCAAAAAAAGGAGATAAACTAAAAAAAAAAAACTCTGCACGCATGCAAAAAAAAAATCTTTCCAGCGCGTTGGTGCAAGGCGGAAGCGAAGAGATAAGAAAGAAAGAGAGCTTATCGCCTTACATCGAACGCATCATGGAAGTTCGTTGTAAATGCCTTTTGCTATATCGAATTACTTGCCATATCGAACTGATCGTAGCATTTCCTGCTGTTCGTTGTAAGCGGGTTTGACTGTATATAGGGGCAGAGCCGTTTATACTGAGAGAGTCTGGCCAATGGGCGGAGCTTGCTGCCCGCTAGGACCAGCGAATTTCACGATAACACAAAATGGTGTTGCTCCTTTGTCTCGTTTCGTCCTGAGAAATGGCACAGAGTTCCCTATGAGTCAGAGCCACAAAATGGCGGACGGAAGTGGTCTCATCCCCCGGTTGTCGAGACTACGCTGCTGTTGTTGCCAGGCTGTCAAACTCTCCTTAAGAAGGCCAAACTCCCTCAGTTTGAACGGCTCTTTACCAGGAGTATTCGCGCGACGTTAACCCGCGGCCATTTTGTTGTTCAGTCTTAGTGTAATGAGGAAATCCGTGCATTGCGGATTTGAGCATGTCACGCGAGTCCTTGGAACATTGGGCACGCGCTGGACAGCTCATAAGGGCAAAATGGCGGACGAAGTACGTCCGTGAATTTTTGTTAGTGTGACGCCAGCTCGAAGGTTTGAGTCTCCCAAACGTCATCGCTAGTGTCTACGCAGCACCGGCTCGCGACAGCGACGCCACCAGCGAGTCTCGCAGGGTCTCGCGACGAGCGCGACGTGGCGGATTTAGAGGGGGGTCGAGATCCTGACCCCCTTCCCCCTTGAATTCCGCATTTCTAAAAATTTAAACACGGGGAAAATGGAGGGGTCGTGATTTTCAAACGTCTCGTACGCCCTCCTCTGGAAACACTCGCATCCGTCCTTAGCACGGCGCTATCCTTCGATTCAATTTAACGTGGCGATGCAACCGACTTTTACTTTCATCAGAATACCGCTTAGTATGTTTGTTTTTTCGCTGCGTTTTTCGCCGTAAAACTTCAGTATGAATCAAAACCAACTTGCAGTCTTAACTGTTTTATTACTATATCTCCATAAAAATGCTTTATTTTATATTAAAAGAAGTTTTCTGTAGTAGTGAAGGATACACGCACGTATGGCATAGTAAGAAACTCTACCTCCAGTGAACGATCGAACGTCTCGTCAGCACGTATTCACTGTCAAAGCACGACTGAAGACGACGAGTGAGTGCTGTGCGCGGAGTGTACTGCAGTGTTGCCGCTGTCACTGATTTTTGTTTCTTCTTAATCACGCGGCATGCAGGGAAGCGTATGAATACCGAAACAGCATGAACACGCGAAGGTCAATTTTATTTTTAGCGATTTAAGACCGTCATAAAAAAGTACTAAAGAATATGCTCGTATATCAGACGCTGAACCGCTAAATAGTACCTCACGCTTCAACAGGTACGCGTAAAATGCGAAAATATGGTCGCCTTATTGTTGCTATTTCGGTCCATGGAATGAGCAACTTCTCCTCGACTCCTTCATATTTGGTGACTGGATCTGGGACATGCTTCTCAGATGCTTGAGGCACGTCCGCAGGTAATTCCCTCATCGTGTGTGGAGCGGGTATTTTGTACGGCGTTACGCTCGACACTGTAGCGCGCTTTCACGAGGAGAAAAAGCATGACTTTCATGAATTTATTCAGCGTCTGCCTTTGAGGTGCGGTGACGCTGGTTTACGCCGTACGAGTGCTTTCAAGGGTTCAGTACCACCCCTAGCCTGGGATCTTTAACTCCCATCACGCAGTTGTGATACATGACCGCACGGCGATACGATCTCATTCGGATGGACACGGAGAGTGGACTTCCACGAGTCAAAGTGGCACCGATCTTGCCTCGGAGCCACGGTGCTCGGAGCCAACTGCGTTGCACCACTGTATACGCCTCGCCCGTGTTTTGTTTTTCTTTTTTTGCCGTATTTTCCAGTGGGGCGACGGTTGAGGAAAATTTTGTGGAAAAAATCCCCCGTCCGCACACCAAAAAAGAATAAAAAAAAGAGGGGAGGGGGGGGTTCTGTCGGCGGCATGACGTAGCGGGCACCGGGAGACGCAGAGAGGTCGCGGTGCCGACAGACTGACGCCGCGCACCGGCGGAGGACTACGGGGGCAGCGAGGGCGAAGCAGAAGAAAGAAACGGCGCTGGCAATCTGTGCGCTAATCTCCGGGTCGACCTGGAGCAGAGCGACTCGGCCCCGGGTTCGTCGACCCTGGGCGCTCGTGGAACGTCGTGGAGAAACCAGGCTACGACGTCGTGGCGAGGCTGCCATCCGCCGAGGGCTCCTGGTACCGCAAAATACCGGCGGGAATACTCGGCTCTCGTGACTTGACTCGAACGCCCATTGCGTAGTTTGCGCGGAGCTGTCAAAGCTATTTGTGCTAGTGCGTTGCTTGCTTCGACGTCTCCTTCGCGCGAGAGCGCGTGCGAGATAAAACGCAAGTCGTAGCCACCTGCTCGCGCAACTGCCCGGGTCTGCAGCACTTGGCAAGCTACGGTACGCGGAACAAATTATGGCACCCTGAAAGCGGCAGGGCTACGATATTGGACGCTTCGCGTCTTTTTTCGAAGTACCGACAATCATTGTTGTGCGAACGCGCAAGACATGTGCCACGAGCGAGTGCTCCACCGCCACTTGCTTCTACGGGCGCACGTGCATTGGAGCGTGCATTGAAGCATTTTACCACATTTGACGCTAATTACGAGACGAACACAGAAACATCACGGAGTTTTAGAAAAAAAGTCCATTGTGGGACTTGGTCGTGGTCACTTCTATTACCGGCGAGATGTTTGGGTGGCGCCCTCGTTTGGTTACCTTTCGTGACGTCATTACCTTGAGAACAACAAGTTCGATGGTGTTTGTAATGGGCATGGTGGAAGCCTGAAATCATACCGCTCTCAAGCAACACTGCCAACACCGTCAAAATTGAAGTTCTTACATTCCCCTTATTTCCGCCGGTAAGAAATCCTTTGCTGACGTCATAGTCAGCATTCGACCAATTGTGGTGAGCCGACCACAGCGACGCTTTCGTTCGCTCACGTCGCCAATACTCCGTTTCACCTTATGTTGTACCGCAGCGAAGGCTAGAAGCGCGAGCTCATATTGTTGACAGCTGCCCTTAGTGCGCGAGAGCTTGTGTCGCCGAGATGTGCCCCAGAGCAAGGAGCTCGTGCTTGTAGTCTTTCCTGTGGTACATCATAAGGCGAAATACAGTATAGAATGAAGAACAGAAGAGCGTTCTCGCTCGCGAAAGCTAACTTTTATACTAAAAAAAAGAAAGAAAAGGAACGCAGAAGAGTTTTTGGTGCCTCTCAACTCTTACACCGTTTTCCAGTCTCATGCGATGTGGAATTAACTCGGGGGAAACTGTGGGTTTCGGTTAGGTTCTGTTTCCACCACTTCCTCCACGATTGTCGACCGTTCAGGTCGGGTAAGGGCACAGCAGAACGCCGGACCCGCACCTCTTAGATACCAAAGCCGTACTGCCGATGGCGTCATCGGCGAAGGCCCACGCTGGTCACAGATTGGACACGACGATTGCGTCGACGTTCGGCTCAAACTTGACTCGAAGCCGAGTGCCGACGCAGCACTCGTTGCCAATCTGTGTCCAGCGTTGGCCTTCGATGGTGGCGCAAAAATGTCAGCACTGCGGCCTTGTCTCCTAGGCGGTGTTGACTGGTCCCAGTCAGCGTCGTCGACGGTCGGGGCCGTCGGTCGAAGTCGAGACAAAAGAGGAAACGCAAGTGCAAACATACTCACTTTGGTTCATCGAACTGTCCCGGTTCACCACCGGAACGGTAGCAGCGGAGAGGGGATAGTTTCGTTAATCTCTGGTCAACCCGGCGCCACGAACGCTTAATGAAAGTTTGGCTGAAATGCAAGGCTTTTCGCGTATTTATTCGCGCATAGAAGTCAAACGATGTTTAAAACTGAACCTCAAATTCAGCACGAATTCCGCAATTAAATGGGTAAAATTGAGGGAGAAGAGGATACCGGAGTGCGCGGGTACGTCGGCACCTCGAGCTCTGGTTACAAGGATGAGGAGGTAGACGCAAAGCTATCTGCATTTGTCTCTACTCAATCTTCAAGCGCGTTCAAATGTCGAACGCCGGCGTCCGGCGTTTGGCGTTCGCATTCAAAAGGCAGCTATACTTTGCCTTACCTCAGGTCCAGACCACAGTATTATCTTACACCGTGGTCCAGATGCAGCCCACGCTACTAGCTCAGGGACCAATCAGGCAGTGTCGAAAGCGCATACCATGGTGTTCACCATGTTTTTGTACGTGTTCTATCATATCGCTACACCAGTCATAGAAAAAAATTTAAACTACAAATGTGAAAGCATTCGTATACGTAGCGTATTCCTACAAGCTGCGCGCGGCGCTCAGCTCGGCCGTGCGGCCTCTCCGGAGTCTGCCCGGGCGGGCTCTGCTGGCTCTTCGGCCGGCGGCTCCCTCTTACCAGCGGCCTGGCCGCTGCGCCATTCAGAAGGCTTCTATGTGGGGTGGTGTTCCTTGGAACTATGCCGCGCGCCAGCCAATCGGGTGGCTGCTACAGACTACGGGCTTCCCTCCATGGGACAGCGGAATTTGGGTGCCGTTTGGCGCGGCTTCAAAAGCTGATAACGCCGGTTCGCTTCATGGGGCGGTTAATTCGCAACTTTCACGACCTATAGGGGGCGCACTGGTGCCCATCAAAATGGCTGTCATCTGGATGATCGTCGTAGAACAGCAGTACGAGGCTGGGTCTACGACGCGTAAGTAATTCTAGTTTTGCTATATACGAGCTCGTATTAGAGCCTTACTTTATTTTTTCACGCCAGAAAGGGGATAGCAAGCACCTTTATTCTGAAGCCTATCATCCAGGAGCTAGGGATCGCGACTCTCACACCGTGGTACCACCATCGCTGAAAGTTGCGAATGCTTTCGCATTAAAGGGCTGATTGACTTGCCCTTTGGACGCGGCTTGGTTTGTCCCATTAGCGTGGGCTGCGTATGGACTCAAGCTCAAACGAAGTGTACTGTGCGTTTACCCACTCATCATTCCAAGCAAAGCTCGGTGTTACGACGTCCCCTCTCCTCCTGTCCCTCTACCCGTATAGTCTGAGACAGCTTAACAAAGCGATTCCCGAGCGTCTTATTGGGGAGTAGATCGTCTTCGCTGTCCCGCAATGTTCTCCGCAACCCGCTACGAGATACGGGTCTCTGGAGGCAAGGCCAGCGTTGCGCATGCGCGGTAGGGGCTGTCCGGAGAGCGGAGGTGGGGTCTACGAGAAGTCCTCATTGTCGCTTATCGGCATCAACCGATAAGAACGAATCGCAAGAGCGTGAACAGAATAAGCGTTTCTTGAGTTGTTGGAGAGCCAACTTACGACAGTAGCCCCCGTGACGTCACGTCGGAGTTCTCACGACCGCTAAACGCGGCCGCGGGAAATAAGCAGTTTTTTCCGATTGCACAGTGGTATCGCAGTATTTTCTGGGGAAGGTTTTCTTTCACTTGGGTGAGGCTAAACAACATTAAAAAAACTACGAGCTGCAAATTCTTTCAAAGTTAAAATCGTTGCTCTGCTGCGTTCCAGAAACGAACGCTCACCAGAAACGAACGCTCATCTTTGAGCTCTCGGTCGAAAACGTCGTCCCTTTTAAGCATATTCGACAGCGATCTAACTCGGCGTCGAGTGTCTATGCGACGTTGTCAACACTGAACACTAAAAGATGTTACACCCTTCAGGGTGTGAATCAGTTTGTCCCAGAGAGCCTGCCAACATTCTTAGGGTACTCTTGCACACCCTAAAATGGGGTGCGGGAGATGTTAGCCCGCATTCCACAGATATTCTTGCTTTTACGAGCAACAAGTTTACAAGCTACACACACTCTAAGAGTTGTCACATGCGCAGAAACAACAACAACAAAAAAAAAATGGAGGCAATGA
>JAZHYW010056560.1:0-11665 GCA_037355805.1 Ixodes ricinus
TTCTTTTGCAACGTTCATTCCGCACCATCAAGAGGTGTCGGTCTTAGCAGCCTATTGATGTGAGCTTGCTCTGAGCATGCGCTCTAGACAGCACCCACAAACATGGCGTCCAGTGAATATTCCCTATAGAGGAGGCCATGGTAATGTCTAACCATTTTTCTCACAGCGCTTTTTTTTTCTTTTTTTGTTCCAAAGCGCGTGAAAGCGCGTCACCCATGAGGTGGCCAGTTCCGCTTATTATAAGCGGATTTGGGCTTCTTTTTCACCGAGTCGCTGGTAGATTTTTCCAGTCGCTTGTCGCGTTTTTTGGGCTTATTCGCGTTTTTCCTGCAAATATTGTTATTTTAGTGCTCGTCATGCTCATTGACAGCGCGTTTGTCGTCAAAAACGCGAAAAACAGCATGACCGTTTGGCGCCGCGGTTAGGTGGCGCAAGCTACCGTCCGTCACAAAGTACAAAACAATTACTATCCATTCACAAATGTTTTGGCGCCTTGCCCATCTTGCCAGTCGGCAGTCGCGGTCGTCGTGTCTAGTTGCCATTGTATTTTGCGCAAAATGGCTTCGAAGTGGTCGAAGTATGGCAAAAGATATTGTAAAGAGTGGGAAAAGGAAACACAGCTTAAGGACTGGCTGCGACCAGTCACCGGAGACGATAAAAAAGCAGCGTGCAAGTACTGCAAGTGCGAGATCCGCGCTCATCATGCCGACCTCGTTCAGCACATGGCAACAGAAAAACACGTGAGGAACTCTCGGCCACTTTCCAGTGCACGTTTGACTACCATGGGCTTCACCAAGTCGTCGCCTCCAAGAACGATACCAGAACTGGAGCTCAAGCTGGCATGTTACTCAGCGTGCCATGCCACTATCCGGCGGATAGTGGCATGGCACGCTGACTTCGTATTTGAGCGAGTTCGCCTTCGTATTTGAGCCAGTTCTCTTTCTCATTTTATTATTAATAAACTATTTTCAAGAATGTGTACATTTATTGAACTTCCGCTTGTTTTGGGCTTCTTCACGAAGGTCACGCCGCTTTTTTGGGGCTTGGTTGGGGACGACTATTTGCTTATTCGCTCGGCCGCATCTGGCCACCCTGGCGTCACCCTATGTGAGCTCTTGGCATTGACCAACATTATTATATTAGCTCAGTTATGGAACTGTTCATAGACGCTGCATGCACCGAGAAGTACCCCCCCCCCCTCACTCACCACGACTCGCCTCCCGTCGTTCGACGCGCCGGACGGCCGCTACGGTAACTACAATGCATTCTATGAAATAGGTACGTTTCGAAGCGGAGCGTTTAGGTGGCGTTCCACCGTACTCTATGGAACAGACAGTTATGAAACGAAAATCTAGATGGCGTTTCGAACGACGGGAGGCGTACTGAAGTGAGGGAGGGTGGTACCCCCTTCCGCGGGAGTTCCACAACTGAGGTAATCTAGTAACGTTGGCATTGACTAGTGTCACCGATTACTGTTCCTATTGACATATTCAGTTACTCTAGCACGGACAGCGCTACGGCGGCTATTTGTTTTTATTTTGCTCGCGAGCGCGCCCACTGGGCATTGGGTACCACAAAGAATGGCATTGCCCAAAGAAATAGAACATTCCGGCGCTATAAATAGAACACCCTTGACACTCGTACACTGCCGCAATGGCAGAGTTAAAATATCTACGAGTCCCGTAAAGCACGTTATTGCAGCTGACATGTAGGCCAAGTTCAACCACAGTCACTCCGTCTTTGTAATCTCCTCGAGCCCTGGCTGCTACATCCTTTCAACACCTTTCATTGCCTCCATTTTTTTTTTGTTGTTGTTTCTGCGCATGTGACAACTCTATGTGATGTGTAGCTTGTAAACTTGTTGCTCGTAAAAGCAAGAATATCTGTGGAATGCGGGCTAACATCTCCCGCACCCCATTTTTAGGGTGTGCAAGAGCACCCTAAGAATGTTGGCAGGCCCTGGGACAAACTGATTCACACCCTGAAGGGTGTAACATCTTTTAGTGTTCAGCGTTGACAACGTCGCATAGACACTCGACGCCGAGTTAGATCGCTGTCGAATATGCTTAAAAGGGACGACGTTTTTCGACCGAGAGCTCAAAGATGAGCGTTCGTTTCTGGTGAGCGTTCGTTTCTGGAACGCAGCAGAGCAACGATTTTAACTTTGAAAGAATTTGCAGCTCGTAGTTTTTTTAATGTTGTTTAGCCTCACCCAAGTGAAAGAAAACCTCCCCCAGAAAATACTGCGATTCCACTGCGTAATCGGAAAAAAACTGCTTATTTCCTGCGGCCGCGTTTAGCGGTCGTGAGAACTCCGACGTGACGTCACGGGGGCCACTGTCGTAAGTTGGCTCTCCGAACAACTCAAGAAACGCTTATTCTGTTCACGCTTCTTGCGATTCGTTCTTATCGGTTGATGCCGATAAGCGACAATGAGGACTTCTCGTAGACCCCCACCTCCGCTCTCCGGACAGGCCACTACCGCGCATGCGCAACGCTGGCCTTGCCTCCAGAGACCCGTATCTCGTAGCGGGTTGCGGAGAACGTTGCGGGATAGCGAAGACGATCTGCTCCCCAATAAGACGCTCGGGAATCGCTTTGTTAAGCTGTCTCAGACAATACGGGTAGAGGGACAGGAGGAGATGGGACGTCGTAACACCGAGCTTTGCTTGGAATGATGAGGTAACGCACAGTACACTTCGTTTGAGCTTGAGTCCAGACGCAGCCAACGCTAATGGGACAAACCAAGCAGCGTCCAAAGGGCAAGTCAGTCAGCCTTTTAATGCGAAAGCATTAATCGCCCCATGGAGCGAACCGGCGTTATCAGCTTTTGAAGCCGCGCCAAACGGCACCCAAATTCCGCTGTCCCATGGAGGGGAAGCCCGTAGTCTGTAGCAGCCACCCGATTGGCTGGCGCGCGGCGTAGTTCCAAGAACACCACCCCACATAGAAGCCCTCTCGATGGCGCAGCGGCCCGGCCGCCGGTAAGAGAAGCCGCCGGCCGAAGAGCCAGCAGAGCCGCCCGGGCAGACTCCGGAGAGGCCGCACGGCCGAGCTGAGCGCCGCGCGCAGCTTGTAGGAATACGCTACGTATACGAATGCTTTCACATTTGTAGTTTAAATTTTTTTCTATGACTGGTGTAGCGATATGATAGAACACGTACAAAAACATGGTGAACACCATGGTATGCGCTTTCGACACTGCCTGATTGGTCCCTGAGCTAGTAGCGTGGGCTGCATCTGGACCACGGTGTAAGATAATACTGTGGTCTGGACCTGAGGTAAGGCAAAGTATAGCTGCCTTTTGAATGCGAACGCCAAATGCCGGACGCCGGCGTTCGACATTCGAACGCGCTTGAAAGATTGAGTAGAGACAAATGCAGATAGTTTTGCGTCTACCTCCTCATCCTTGTAACCAGAGCTCGAGGTGCCGACGTACCCGCGCACTCCGGTATCCTCTTCTCCCTCAATTTTACCCATTTAATTGCGGAATTCGTGCTGAATTTGAGGTTCAGTTTTAAACATCGTTTGACTTCTATGCGCGAATAAATACGCGAAAAGCCTTGCATTTCAGCCAAACTTTCATTAAGCGTTCGTGGCGCCGGGTTGACCAGAGATTAACGAAACTATCCCCTCTCCGCTGCTACCGTTCCGGTGGTGAACCGGGACAGTTCGATGAACCAAAATGAGTATGTTTGCACTTGCGTTTCCTCTTTTGTCTCGACTTCGACCGACGGCCCCGACCGTCGACGACGCTGACTGGGACCAGTCAACACCGCCTAGGAGACAAGGCCGCAGTGCTGACATTTTTGCGCCACCATCGAAGGCCAACGCTGGACACAGATTGGCAACGAGTGCTGCGTCGGCACTCGGCTTCGAGTCAAGTTTGAGCCGAACGTCGACGCAATCGTCGTGTCCAATCTGTGACCAGCGTGGGCCTTCGCCGATGACGCCATCGGCAGTACGGCTTTGGTATCTAAGAGGTGCGGGTCCGGCGTTCTGCTGTGCCCTTACCCGACCTGAACGGTCGACAATCGTGGAGGAAGTGGTGGAAACAGAACCTAACCGAAACCCACAGTTTCCCCCGAGTTAATTCCACATCGCATGAGACTGGAAAACGGTGTAAGAGTTGAGAGGCACCAAAAACTCTTCTGCGTTCCTTTTCTTTCTTTTTTTTTAGTATAAAAGTTAGCTTTCGCGAGCGAGAACGCTCTTCTGTTCTTCATTCTATACTGTATTTCACCTTATGATGTACCACAGGAAAGACTACAAGCACGAGCTCCTTGCTCTGGGGCACATCTCGGCGACACAAGCTCTCGCGCACTAAGGGCAGCTGTCAACAATATGAGCTCGCGCTTCTAGCCTTCGCTGCGGTACAACATAAGGTGAAACGGAGTATTGGCGACGTGAGCGAACGAAAGCGTCGCTGTGGTCGGCTCACCACAATTGGTCGAATGCTGACTATGACGTCAGCAAAGGATTTCTTATCGGCGGAAATAAGGGGAATGTAAGAACTTCAATTTTGACGGTGTTGGCAGTGTTGCTTTGAGAGCGCGCATGATTTCAGGCTTCCACCATGCCCATTACAAACACCATCGAACTTGTTGTTCACAAGGTAATGACGTCACGAAAGGTAACCAAACGAGGGCGCCACCGAAACATCTCGCCGCTAATAGAAGTGACCACGACCAAGTCCCACAATGGACTTTTTTTCTAAAACTCCGTGATGTTTCTGTGTTCGTCTCGTAATTAGCGTCAAATGTGGTCAAATGCTCTAATGCACGCTCCAATGCACGTGCGCCCGTAGAAGCAAGTGGCGGCGGAGCACTCGCTCGTGGCACATGTCTTGCGCGTTCGCACAACAATGATTGTCGGTACTTCGAGAAAAAGACGCGAAGCGTCCAATATCGTAGCCCTGCCGTTTTCAGGGTGCCAAATTTGTTCCGCGTACCGTAGCTTGGCAAGTGCTGCAGACCCGGGCAGTTGCGCGAGCAGGTGGCTTCGCCTTGCGTTTTATTCGCACGCGCTCTCGCGCGAAGGAGACGTCAAAGCAAGCAACGCACTAGCACAAATAGCTTTGACAGCTCCGCGCAAACTACGCAATGGGCGTTCGAGTCAAGTCACGAGAGCCGAGTATTCCCGCCGGTAGTTTTGCGGTACCAGGAGCCCTCGGCGGATGGCAGCCTCGCCACGACGTCGTAGCCTGGTTTCTCCACGACGTTCCACGAGCGCCCAGGGTCGACGAACCCGGGGCCGAGTCGCTCGCTCAGGTCGACCCGGAGATTAGCGCACAGATTGCCAGCGCCGTTTCTTTCTTTCTGCTTCGCCCTCGCTGCCCCCGTAGTCCTCCGCCGGTGCGCAGCGTCAGTCTGTCGCCGCCGCGACCTCTCTGCGTCTCCCGGTGCCCGCTACGTCATGCCGCCGACAGAACCCCCCTCCCCCCTCTTTTTTATTTTTTTTTGGTGTGCGGACGGGGATTTTTCCACAAAATTTTCCTCAACCGTCGCCCCACTGGAAAATACGGCGAAAAAGAAGAAACAAAACACGGGCGAGGGTGTACAGTGGTGCAACGCAGTTGGCTCCGAGCACCGTGGCTCCGAGGGGCAAGATCGGTGCCACTTTGACTCGTGGAAGTCCATTCTCCGTGTCCATCCGAATGAGATCGTATCGCCGTGCGGTCAGCTGTATCCCAACTGCGTGATGGGAGTTAAAGATCCCAGGCTAGGCGGTGGTACTGAACCGTTGAAAGCACTCGTACAGCGTAAACCAGCGTCAGCGCACCTCAAAGGCAGACGCGGAATAAATTCACGAAAGTCAGACTCTTTTCTCCTCGTGAAAGCGCGCTACAGTGTCGAGGCGTAACGTCGTAGAAAATGACACTCGCTCCACACACGATGAGGGAATTACCTGCGGACGTGCCTCAAGCATCTGCAGAAGCATGTTCATTGCATTGCTTCCGAGCATCTGTGCATGACAGTCTTTGGATAACCTATAATCGTACCTGACGAGAAACTCGGAGAGACGGTCTTTTGTTTCATGTATTAGCAGTGTAGTATGTCGCACTGCTAAAGACAGTCTGCAAACACGATACCCCGTGGTTTGAATGCCGCGTGCCAAGCTTCCTCCTCGAACCCATTGCCACGCGGCATTCCGAAGCACGGATCTCGCGGTGCATTCAAATCTGTGTGCGGACTCTTTTTTTCTTTTTTTTTTGTGGGGGGGGGGGATACAGACTGAACTTAGTCCGTCTCGATGAGCGACTTGTCTCTCAGCTGTAAACGAGCCATTTAGCCAGTGCAGTACAACGGTTATCCTGGGGTCTTTAACGCGCATCACGCAGTAGTGACACACAACCGCACGCAGCGGTATACGAAGCTCATCCACATCGAAAGACGGGCAGGGGGCGGGGATTGAACCCAAGATCCCTGGGTCCTGCAAGGCGAGCTTGCGCGTGCTCCGAGCTGGCGTGCGCTATATGATGTATAAACAGTGTGACCCCAGCTTTAAAGTCTCGCATCGAAATTCGCGCACCTAGCGGGTTCGAATTGGAATCCTGGCCGAGCTGCCGGCAACTTGACTGGGACTCGCTGCTGAGAAAGCGTCATGGAACTGACATTTCGGATGGGCGACAAAAGATCCTCGGGTGACATCGGTGAATCCTCAGTGCGTTTTTCCAAGCATGTCCCGGGGCCTTGGCCACAATTGTTCCATGGCGAGGCAACACCATTCAGACACCTCTCTCTCTCTCTCTCCACCCCGGCCTAAACACTTGTAAAGCAAGTACGGCCTAATTAACTCCACGGACTTCTGTTAGAAAATAAGGACCAAACTGATGAGCTTCCAAATAACCTAAGCAATCGGTCTTCTGGCCACATTTCACATCACAAACCCGGCTTCGAGGTTCGTGGACTGTATCTCTCAATAAAAAACACCAGTGTACAGGCGACCTTATTCGTCGCTAATTAGGACCACCTGTACTCAAGCGCGTCCTAGCGAATATATCTATAGGAAGTATTCAGTGACGGCCATAGCTGCGCGCGCGGCTGCTGAGAGCGTGCTGACGGCGAACTTCCGCAGTTCTTTTGCAACGTGCATCTCGGCACCATCAGCATTGTCGGTCTGCCCGGCGCTATAATGGAGCTCGTGCTCGATCGAGCGCTCTAAACATCGCCCTCAAATATGGCGTCCAGTGAATGACCTCTCTATAAGCCCTATATGCTGTCGCTTCCCAATGTTGCACCTATAACGTACCCTTACACCCTCGCGCTGCTTGGAGATTATAAAGCGCTCGTTGGGCTCAAAGAGGGGACGCTCAAGAGGCGCAGAGATGGGCCCAAGCATAGCGTGAGTTGGGTCTCGAATTCCCGCTGCCCCTGCCCGTCTTGGCTTCGATCCGGATGCAGCTAATAGGCCTCCTGCGCTGAAGCTTTGAACAAACTGTAGCGCCCTCGTTTTGAGTAGTACAAGATCACCTGATCGAGCCTCGCGCTACTTATGGCACGTTGGTCGAGCTTTTTTAACTCTGCCTGGTGCTGAAGAACGAAAAACACCTTTGGACGCCAAATATCGGCCAGACTCAACGCCGGAAGACAATCAAAAGTGCCAAATTCATGACACCACCGCTAGGGTACGCGTCCATTATCACTGGGCGGTGACGTCGAAACACCTGTGTCGCGAGGCTTTCATTTTTCTTTTTCTTTGTCATGTCTACTTTGGAACGCGTGAAACGGCATCTCATGGCTCGCGCTCTTAGCGTCTTAGCTTTGACGGCGTTCGGATTTTTGTTGTTTCTTTATATTTTCATCGTGATCTCGCGCTCCGCAGCAGAGCAGGCACACTTCTGCATGCCTGACAGTTTGAGACGCTCAAGTTTGTACTACCCAAAACAAGGCCTAACAAGTCCCTTTTCGCAGCACCCCTGGGCAACGCAGGAGGCCTATCGCCGATACTATTCGCCACTCCAGCGAACTATAGGGGGCGCGCTGGTCAGGCAAAATGGAGGACGAAAGGAGGTCGTTTTCGTCGTTCAGCACGCGGACCACCATAAATATTTTGCACTGCAGCGTAAAATCGTAGTTAGATATGAAAGCAAAGCGATTCTTCAACGATAGTAACCTTCTTCTAGTCAGCGCGTAGGAATGACGACGGCGCAAGCATAAAAATAATTACTGAAAACGATGTTTGTTTCTGTGCTGCCTATACGAGAACCAAGCAGCGATAGCAGACGACAGAGTCGAAACGACCTCCTCTCTGAGCTTCTCGGCGTTGCCGCTACGCGGCGTCGATTTCGCTGGAGTCTCCAATGAAGGCGTTCGGTTCGAAGGATTTTACAATGCCCATAAAACGGACGCACGAGTAGCAAAAAAGCTTACTCGCTCACGCGGGAAGTTAAATAGAGTAAAGCATGACGCCGATCTCACTGGCGGACCTGGAAGTCGATGACTGGGGCTCGGGGCGAATCACCTGCACTCGGGAGTCCCAAGACCAAAATCTGACGCAACGAGTGAGAAAGACGCTCGTTTTGTATGCGCGTCTTCGTCGCTCGTTGGCGTGCGATTGGCTTCGGTCCATCCACGTAGCCAATCGCGAGGTCCTTCGGAATAAAGATGGAGACTAACAGCCTGGACAGCCCGATGACTGACGAGCGACTCCATACACTTTTTCGGCGCTTATCACCGGGCTCTGGTCATACGTCAGACATGCAGCGGGAGAGAAGTGCCGCCCATGCGCAAAATCGACTACGAGCTGATAGGGCGCTGCAAGCCGCCTTCCCGTTGGACCAATCGAGCCTTTTATCGCGTGATCACACTTTCTACGCCTACTATCGCGCAGAGCCGGGCGATAAAGGCGGCCGATTCATTGGTCCGGAAAGAAGGCGCGCTCCACGCGCGCTGCCAGCTTCAGCGGTGAACGACGCATCCATGGGCAGAGATGATATCGCGTCGAATGTATTGGAGCGATGCATTCCCTGCCGGGGATCACAAGTGCGCAAAGACAACGAGCACCACGACCATGCACCTTTGGCCGCTGCTTTAATCCGTCGTCGGCTGCGCTCGGACTCGGCGTGAAACGGAGATAGCGCATTGTACGCCAAACAGCGATTTCGACGCAGGTCGCGAGGCGATCGCCATCAGCCGAGTTACGATGACGCAGTCGGCACCGAGGATCGCCATGGAAACGGCGCTGACGTGTTCGCGACATCCTAGAAAAAGACGATCCTATCGCGAGCGGCGTGAAGCGAGAAGCCCGGGGATCATCGGCACTAAAGTCGCTGGATTCCGGGAAAGTAGAGCACCATTGCTTTCTCTGTCCGTACACGAATACATACGAACGTACGGACGACCCAACCCCCACGAGAAGATTAGGGGGCTGTTTCCGTTGCCACGAAAATGGCCATTTCGCTCCTTTCGAATATTCGAAGCTTCGAAAAAGTCGATCTAACCAGCCGCGTCAAGGTCGCTATGAAGAGTCTACCGAAAGCGTTCCCAGCTAAAAGCGTCTTGGGCACTGTGTATGTAATCAACCGATTAATCGTGCTCATCTGCGCGGATCTCCTACGATGATGATGGTCTTATTGTGTATATCGATAGAATACTATTTTTCAATGCCGCCAAGCACCGATGCCTCGTGTGGTGGCAGTGCGAAGATGCGCGTTTCTCTCGCTGGAGTGTGGATAGCAAAATCTTGGTATTAATAAAGCGAGCTGTCACCGCCAATTTGGATCGACTCACCAAAAACTGGAAGGGTCGAGGAGAAATTGCTGATTCCATGGACCAAAATAGCGACCATAAGGCGACCATATTTTCGCATTTTACGCGTACTTGTAGAAGTGTGAGGTAATATTTAGCGCTTCAGCGTCTGATATACGAGCGTATTCTGGTACTTTTTATGACGGTCTTAAAATTGCGAGAAAAAACAAAAAGACGTTCGCGTGTTTGCGCTAACTGTGTCGATATCCCTACGTTTGTCTGCACGCCACGTGTGATTTAAAAGGGACAAAAAATCATCGACAGCGGTCAGAATGCAGTTCAACCTCCGCGTACAGCACTCACTCGTTGTCTTCAGTCGTGCTTTGACAGTGAATGCGTGCTCACGAGACGTCCGAGCATTTTGGAAAGTAATGCACTGGAGGCAGCGTTTCTATTACAGCCATGCGTGCGTGTATCGTTCACTGCTACAGAAAGCTTTTTTTTATATATAAAATAAAGCATTTTTATGGAGATATAGTAATAAAACAATAAGGACTGCAAGTTGGTTCTGATTCATATTGAAGGTTTTACGGCGAAAAACGTAGAGAAAAAAATAATCCTAAGCGGTATTCTGCTGAAAGTACTAAGTCGGTTGCATCGCCCCTTTCAAGTGAATCGAAGTATAGCGTCGTGCTAGGGGACGGATGCGGGTGTTTCCAGAGAGATGTCTGAGAAAACAGGCCCACCTCCATTTTCCCCGCTTTAAAGTTTTACAAATGCGGAATTCAAGGGGGAAGGGGGGAAGGATATCTCCCTCTAAATCCGCCACGTCGCGCTCGTCGCGAGACCCTGCGAGACTCGCTGGTGGCGTTGCTGTCGCGAGCTAAGCGGTGCTGCGTGGACACAGCGATGACGTTTGGGGGCGCAGGTCTTCTAGCTGGCGTCGCACTATAGTCAAAATTCACGGACGTAACTTCGTGCGCCATTTTGCCGTTATGAGCTATCCAGCGTGTGCCCAAAGTTCCAAGCCCTCACGTGATACGCTCAAACCCGCAATGCAAGGATGTCTCTCATCACACTGACATTGAACAACAAAAGGGCAGCGGGTTAACGTCGCGCGAATTCCCCCGTACAGAGTCGTTTCTACTCAGAAAGTTCGGCCTTCTTAAGGATATTTTGACAGCCTGGCAAGCACAGCAGCGTAGTCTGACAACCGGAGAATAACTACTACCATCCGCCATTTTGTGGCTCTGACTCATGGGAACTCTATGCGATTTCTCTGGAAGAAACGAGACAAAGAAGTAACGCCATTTTGTGTTATCGCGAAATCCTCTGGTTCTAGCGGGCAACAAGCTCCGCCCGATGGCCAAACTCTCTCAACATAAACGGCACTGCCCCTATATAGTCCCTGAGAAGGTGAAAAGGGAGGAGCTTGAGCGCGAGCTTCCCACCTTCGACGACGCTTATACGCCGTCTCGTGCACCCCGAGCTCTGGCGTGCAGCACGACGGAAGGCAAGGGCCGCGTACTGGTGACCTTCGAAAGTCACACCTAGAGTCACTAAATAAAGCTACGCTTTCAGAGTACCAGGAAACTCCCAAACCTCGCGTCTGAAGCGCTTCCAGGCGCCGCCATCTTGGGTCCGCGCGCAGATGGAGGAGTGACTGTAGCTGAGCCAAGCCGAGCTGTAAGCCGTCGCCCGCGCCAGCTGCCGCGGCCGCAGCTGTGGCAGCGAATCGAAGTCGTGTTGTTCGTATCTCGACGTAACACGTAAAACGCGCGTGCTCAGCGACGGACTTCAGCGTGCACGGGCAGTAAACACCAAACAGCAGCAGGCAGAGGACCGCGGGACCCAAGATGTTGGCGTTGAAAAATCACGATGATGATGATAGCGACTCGCACGACTGCCGCTGTCCAATGATGCCATAGCGAACCAGAATATAGCTGAATAGAGACTGTATTGTCGGCAAAATGGCA
>JAZHYW010056561.1:0-14572 GCA_037355805.1 Ixodes ricinus
AACATTATTATATTAGCTCAGTTATGGAACTGTTCATAGACGCTGCATGCACCGAGAAGTACCCCCCCCCCCCCCTCACTCACCACGACTCGCCTCCCGTCGTTCGACGCGCCGGACGGCCGCTACGGTAACTACAATGCATTCTATGAAATAGGTACGTTTCGAAGCGGAGCGTTTAGATGGCGTTCCACCGTACTCTATGGAACAGACAGTTATGAAACGAAAATCTAGATGGCGCTTCGAACGACGGGAGGCGTACTGAAGTGAGGGAGGGTGGTACCCCCTTCCGCGGGAGTTCCACAACTGAGGTAATCTAGTAACGTTGGCATTGACTAGTGTCACCGATTACTGTTCCTATTGACATATTCAGTTACTCTAGCACGGACAGCGCTACGGCGGCTATTTGTTTTTATTTTGCTCGCGAGCGCGCCCACTGGGCATTGGGTACCACAAAGAATGGCATTGCCCAAAGAAATAGAACATTCCGGCGCTATAAATAGAACACCCTTGACACTCGTACACTGCCGCAATGGCAGAGTTAAAATATCTACGAGTCCCGTAAAGCACGTTATTGCAGCTGACATGTAGGCCAAGTTCAACCACAGTCACTCCGTCTTTGTAATCTCCTCGAGCCCTGGCTGCTACATCCTTTCAACACCTTTCATTGCCTCCATTTTTTTTTGTTGTTGTTGTTTCTGCGCATGTGACAACTCTATGTGATGTGTAGCTTGTAAACTTGTTGCTCGTAAAAGCAAGAATATCTGTGGAATGCGGGCTAACATCTCCCGCACCCCATTTTTAGGGTGTGCAAGAGCACCCTAAGAATGTTGGCAGGCCCTGGGACAAACTGATTCACACCCTGAAGGGTGTAACATCTTTTAGTGTTCAGCGTTGACAACGTCGCATAGACACTCGACGCCGAGTTAGATCGCTGTCGAATATGCTTAAAAGGGACGACGTTTTCGACCGAGAGCTCAAAGATGAGCGTTCGTTTCTGGTGAGCGTTCGTTTCTGGAACGCAGCAGAGCAACGATTTTAACTTTGAAAGAATTTGCAGCTCGTAGTTTTTTTAATGTTGTTTAGCCTCACCCAAGTGAAAGAAAACCTTCCCCAGAAAATACTGCGATACCACTGCGCAATCGGAAAAAACTGCTTATTTCCTGCGGCCGCGTTTAGCGGTCGTGAGAACTCCGACGTGACGTCACGGGGGCTACTGTCGTAAGTTGGCTCTCCAACAACTCAAGAAACGCTTATTCTGTTCACGCTTCTTGCGATTCGTTCTTATCGGTTGATGCCGATAAGCGACAATGAGGACTTCTCGTAGACCCCACCTCCGCTCTCCGGACAGCCCACTACCGCGCATGCGCAACGCTGGCCTTGCCTCCAGAGACCCGTATCTCGTAGCGGGTTGCGGAGAACGTTGCGGGACAGCGAAGACGATCTACTCCCCAATAAGACGCTCGGGAATCGCTTTGTTAAGCTGTCTCAGACTATACGGGTAGAGGGACAGGAGGAGAGGGGACGTCGTAACACCGAGCTTTGCTTGGAATGATGAGTGGGTAAACGCACAGTACACTTCGTTTGAGCTTGAGTCCATACGCAGCCCACGCTAATGGGACAAACCAAGCAGCGTCCAAAGGGCAAGTCAGTCAGCCCTTTTAATGCGAAAGCATTCGCAACTTTCAGCGATGGTGGTACCGCGGTGTGAGAGTCGCGATCCCTAGCTCCTGGATGATAGGCTTCAGAATAAAGGTGCTTGCTATCCCCTTTCTGGCGTGAAAAAATAAAGTAAGGCTCTAATACTACTCGTATATAGCAAAACTAGAATTACTTACGCGTTGTAGACCCAGCCTCGTACCGCTGTTCTACGACGATCATCCAGATGACAGCCATTTTGATGGGCACCAAAGTGCCCCTATAGGTCGTGAAAGTTGCGAATTAACCGCCCCATGAAGCGAACCGGCGTTATCAGCTTTTGAAGCCGCGCCAAACGGCACCCAAATTCCGCTGTCCCATGGAGGGAAGCCCGTAGTCTGTAGCAGCCACCCGATTGGCTGGCGCGCGGCATAGTTCCAAGGAACACCACCCCACATAGAAGCCTTCTAAATGGCGCAGCGGCCAGGCCGCTGGTAAGAAGGAGCCGCCGGCCGAAGAGCCAGCAGAGCCCGCCCGGGCAGACTCCGGAGAGGCCGCACGGCCGAGCTGAGCGCCGCGCGCAGCTTGTAGGAATACGCTACGTATACGAATGCTTTCACATTTGTAGTTTAAATTTTTTTCTATGACTGGTGTAGCGATATGATAGAACACGTACAAAAACATGGTGAACACCATGGTATGCGCTTTCGACACTGCCTGATTGGTCCCTGAGCTAGTAGCGTGGGCTGCATCTGGACCACGGTGTAAGATAATACTGTGGTCTGGACCTGAGGTAAGGCAAAGTATAGCTGCCTTTTGAATGCGAACGCCAAACGCCGGACGCCGGCGTTCGACATTCGAACGCGCTTGAAGATTGAGTAGAGACAAATGCAGATAGCTTTGCGTCTACCTCCTCATCCTTGTAACCAGAGCTCGAGGTGCCGACGTACCCGCGCACTCCGGTATCCTCTTCTCCCTCAATTTTACCCATTTAATTGCGGAATTCGTGCTGAATTTGAGGTTCAGTTTTAAACATCGTTTGACTTCTATGCGCGAATAAATACGCGAAAAGCCTTGCATTTCAGCCAAACTTTCATTAAGCGTTCGTGGCGCCGGGTTGACCAGAGATTAACGAAACTATCCCCTCTCCGCTGCTACCGTTCCGGTGGTGAACCGGGACAGTTCGATGAACCAAAATGAGTATGTTTGCACTTGCGTTTCCTCTTTTGTCTCGACTTCGACCGACGGCCCCGACCGTCGACGACGCTGACTGGGACCAGTCAACACCGCCTAGGAGACAAGGCCGCAGTGCTGACATTTTTGCGCCACCATCGAAGGCCAACGCTGGACACAGATTGGCAACGAGTGCTGCGTCGGCACTCGGCTTCGAGTCAAGTTTGAGCCGAACGTCGACGCAATCGTCGTGTCCAATCTGTGACCAGCGTGGGCCTTCGCCGATGACGCCATCGGCAGTACGGCTTTGGTATCTAAGAGGTGCGGGTCCGGCGTTCTGCTGTGCCCTTACCCGACCTGAACGGTCGACAATCGTGGAGGAAGTGGTGGAAACAGAACCTAACCGAAACCCACAGTTTCCCCCGAGTTAATTCCACATCGCATGAGACTGGAAAACGGTGTAAGAGTTGAGAGGCACCAAAAACTCTTCTGCGTTCCTTTTCTTTCTTTTTTTTAGTATAAAAGTTAGCTTTCGCGAGCGAGAACGCTCTTCTGTTCTTCATTCTATACTGTATTTCACCTTATGATGTACCACAGGAAAGACTACAAGCACGAGCTCCTTGCTCTGGGGCACATCTCGGCGACACAAGCTCTCGCGCACTAAGGGCAGCTGTCAACAATATGAGCTCGCGCTTCTAGCCTTCGCTGCGGTACAACATAAGGTGAAACGGAGTATTGGCGACGTGAGCGAACGAAAGCGTCGCTGTGGTCGGCTCACCACAATTGGTCGAATGCTGACTATGACGTCAGCAAAGGATTTCTTACCGGCGGAAATAAGGGGAATGTAAGAACTTCAATTTTGACGGTGTTGGCAGTGTTGCTTTGAGAGCGGTATGATTTCAGGCTTCCACCATGCCCATTACAAACACCATCGAACTTGTTGTTCTCAAGGTAATGACGTCACGAAAGGTAACCAAACGAGGGCGCCACCCAAACATCTCGCCGGTAATAGAAGTGACCACGACCAAGTCCCACAATGGACTTTTTTTCTAAAACTCCGTGATGTTTCTGTGTTCGTCTCGTAATTAGCGTCAAATGTGGTCAAATGCTTCAATGCACGCTCCAATGCACGTGCGCCCGTAGAAGCAAGTGGCGGCGGAGCACTCGCTTGTGGCACATGTCTTGCGCGTTCGCACAACAATGATTGTCGGTACTTCGAGAAAAAGACGCGAAGCGTCCAATATCGTAGCCCTGCCGTTTTCAGGGTGCCATAATTTGTTCCGCGTACCGTAGCTTGGCAAGTGCTGCAGACCCGGGCAGTTGCGCGAGCAGGTGGCTACGACTTGCGTTTTATTCGCACGCGCTCTCGCGCGAAGGAGACGTCAAAGCAAGCAACGCACTAGCACAAATAGCTTTGACAGCTCCGCGCAAACTACGCAATGGGCGTTCGAGTCAAGTCACGAGAGCCGAGTATTCCCGCCGGTATTTTGCGGTACCAGGAGCCCTCGGCGGATGGCAGCCTCGCCACGACGTCGTAGCCTGGTTTCTCCGCGACGTTCCACGAGCGCCCAGGGTCGACGAACCCGGGGCCGAGTCGCTCGCTCAGGTCGACCCGGAGATTAGCGCACAGATTGCCAGCGCCGTTTCTTTCTTTCTGCTTCGCCCTCGCTGCCCCCGTAGTCCTCCGCCGGTGCGCGGCGTCAGTCTGTCGCCGCCGCGACCTCTCTGCGTCTCCCGGTGCCCGCTACGTCATGCCGCCGACAGGACCCCCCTCTCCCTCTCTTTTTTATTTTTTTTTGGTGTGCGGACGGGGATTTTTCCACAAAATTTTCCTCAACCGTCGCCCCACTGGAAAATACGGCAAAAAAGAAAACAAAACACGGGCGAGGAGTGTACAGTGGTGCAACGCAGTTGGCTCCGAGCACCGTGGCTCCGAGGCAAGATCGGTGCCACTTTGACTCGTGGAAGTCCATTCTCCGTGTCCATCCGAATGAGATCGTATCGCCGTGCGGTCATGTATCGCAACTGCGTGATGGGAGTTAAAGATCCCAGGCTAGCGGTGGTACTGAACCGTTGAAAGCACTCGTACAGCGTAAACCAGCGTCACCGCACCTCAAAGGCAGACGCTGAATAAATTCACGAAAGTCAAACTTTTTCTCCTCGTGAAAGCGCGCTACAGTGTCGAGCGTAACGTCGTACAAAATGACACTCGCTGCACACACGATGAGGGAATTACCTGCGGACGTGCCTCAAGCATCTGAGAAGCATGTTCATTCGATTGCTTCGAGCATCTGTGCAGACAGTCTTTGGATAACCTATAATCATACCAGCGAGAAACTCGGAGAGACGGTCTTTTGTTTCATGTATTAGCAGTGTAGTATATCACACTGCTAAAGACAGTCTGCAAACACGATACCCCGTGGTTTGAATGCCGCGTGCCAAGCTTTCTCCTCGAACCCATTGCCACGCGGCATTCGAAGTACGGATCTCGCGGTGCATTCAAATCTGTATGCGGACTCTTTTTTTCTTTTTTTTTTTTTGCTGGGGGGGGGGGGGATACAGACTGAACTTAGTCCGTCTCGATGAGCGACTTGTCTCTCAGCTGTAAACGAGCCATTTAGCCAGTGCAGTACAACGGTTATCCTGGGGTCTTTAACGCGCATCACGCAGTAGTGACACACAACCGCACGCCGCGGTATACGAAGCTCATCCACATCGAAAGACGGGCAGGGGGCGGGGATTGAACCCAAGATCCCTGGGTGCTGCAGGGCGAGCTTGCGCGTGCTCCGAGCTGGTGTGCGCTATATGATGTGTAAACAGTGTGACCCCAGCTTTAAAGTCTCGCATCGAAATTCGCGCACCTGGCGGGTTCGAATTGGAATCCCGGCCGAGCTGCCGGCAACTTGACTGGGACTCGTTGCCGAGAAAGCGTCATGGAACTGACATTTCGGATGGGCGACAAAAGATCCTCGGGTGACATCGGTGAATCCTCAGTGCGTTTTTCCAAGCATGTCCCGGGGCCTTGGCCACAATTGTTCCATGGCGAGGCAACACCATTCAGACACCTCTCTCTCTCTCTCTCTCCACCCCGGCCTAAACACTTGTAAAGCAGTACGGCCTAATTAACTCCACGGACTTCTGTTAGAAAATAAGGACCAAACTGATGAGCTTCCAAATAACCTAAGCAATCGGTCTTCTGGCCACATTTCACATAAAACCTGGCTTCTGAAGGTTCGTGGACTGTATCTCTCAATAAAAAACACTAGTGTACAGGCGACCTTATTCGTCGCTAATTAGGACCACCTGTACTCAAGCGTCCTAGCGAATATATCTATAGGAAGTATTCAGTGACGGCCATAGCTGCGTGCGCGGCTGCTGAGAGCGTGCTGACGGCGAACTTCCGCAGTTCTTTTGCAACGTGCATTCGGCACCATCAAGATTGTCGGTCTTAGCGGGCTATTAATGTGAGCTCGTTCCGATCGAGCGCTCTAAACATCGCCCTCAAATATGGCGTCCAGTGAATGACCCCTATATGCCCTACATGCTGTCGCTTCCCCATGCTGCACCTTATAGTCGTACCCGTTGCCACAGCGCTCGCGCTGCTTGGAGGAATTATAAAGCGCCTCGTTAGGGCCTCAAAAAGAGGGGACGGGCTCAAGGGAGAGCGCAGAGATAGGGACCCACAGCATAGCGTGAGTCGTCAGAGCACCCTTTAACACCCGGAAATATGCAAATCAACGGTAGCAAGCAGATGCCCGTCGTTAGCTTGGCACAGTCCGGATCGCGAGCTCAATCGCCGATACTATTCGCCACTCCAGCGAACTATAGGGGCGCGCTGGTCAGGCAAAATGGAGGACGAAAGGAGGTCGTTTTCGTCGTTCAGCACGCGGACCACCATGAATACTTTGCACTGCAGCGTAAAATCGTAGTTAGATATGAAAGCAAAGCGATTCTTCAACGATAGTAACCTTCTTCTAGTCAGCGCGTAGGAATGAGACGGCGCAAGCATAAAAATAATTACTGAAAACGATGTTTGTTTCTGTGCTGCCTATACGAGAACCAAGCAGCGATAGCAGACGACAGAGTCGAAACGACCTCCTCTCTGAGCTTCTCGGCGTTGGCGCTACGCGGCGTCGATTTCGCTGGAGTCTCCAATGAAAGGCGTTCGGTTCGAAGGATTTTACAATGCCCATAAAACGGACGCACGAGTAGCAAAAAAAGCTTTACTCGCTCGCCGCGGGAAGTTAAATAGAGTAAAGCATGACGCCGATCTCACTGGCGGACCTGGAAGTCGATGACTGGGGCTCGGGGCGAATCACCTGCACTCGGGAGTCCCAAGACTAAAATCTGACGCAACGAGTGAGAAAGACGCTCGTTTTGTATCGCGTCTTCGTCGCTCGTTGGCGTGCGATTGGCTTCGGTCCATCCACGTAGCCAATCGCGAGTCCTTCGGAATAAAGATGGAGACTAACAACCTGGACAGCCCGATGACTGACGAGCGACTCCATACACTTTTTCGGCGCTTATCACCGGGCTCTGGTCATACGTCAGACATGCAGCGGGAGAGAAGTGCCGCCCATGCTCAAAATCAACTACGAGCTGATAGGGCGCTGCAAGCCGCCTTCCCGTTGGACCAATCGAGCCTTTTATCGCGTGATCACACTTTCTACGCCTACTATCGCGCAGAGCCGGGCGATAAAGGCGGCCGATTCATTGGTCCGGAAAGAAGGCGCGCTCCAGCGCGCTGCCAGCTTAGCGGTGAACGACGCATCCATGGGCAAAGATGATATCGCGTCGAAGGCGAATATTGGAGCGATGCATTCCCTGCCGGGGATCACAAGTGCGCAAAGACAACGAGCGCCACGACCATGCACCTTTGGCCGCTGCTTTAACCGTGGCGTCGGCTGCGCTCGGACTCGGCGTGAAACGGAGATAGCGCATTGTACGCCAAACAGCGATTTCGACGCAGGTCGCGAGGCGATCGCCATCGGCCGAGTTACGATGACGCAGTCGGCACCGAGGATCGCCATGGAAACGGCGCTGACGTGTTCGCGACATCCTAGAAAAAGACGATCCTACCGCGAGCGGCGTGAAGCGAGAAGTCCGGGGATAATCGGCACTAAAGTCGCTGGATTCCGGGAAAGTAGAGCACCATTGCTTTCTCTGTCCGTACACGAATACATACGAACGTACGGACGACCCAACCCCCACGAGAAGATTAGGTAGGCTGTTTCCGTTGCCACGAAAATGGCCATTTCGCTCCTTTCGAATATTCGAAGCTTCGAAAAAGTCGATCTAACCAGCCGCGTTAAGGTCGCTATGAAGAGCCTACCGAAAACGTTCCCAGCTAAAAGCGTCTTGGGCACTGTGTATGTAATCAACCGATTAATCGTGCTCATCTGCGCGGATCTCCTACGATGATGATGGTCTTTTTGTGTATATCGATAGAATACTATTTTTCAATGCCGCCAAGCACCGATGCCTCGTGTGGTGGCAGTGCAAAGATGCGCGTTTCTCTCGCTGGAGTGTGGATAGCAAAATCTTGGTATTAATAAAGCGAGCTGTCACCGCCAATTTGGATCGACTCACCAAAAACGGAAGGGTCGAGGAGAAATTGCTGATTCCATGGACCAAAATAGCGACCATAAGGCGACCATATTTTCGCATTTTACGCGTACCTGTAGAAGTGTGAGGTAATATTTAGCGCTTCAGCGTCTGATATACGAGCGTATTCTGGTAGTTTTTATGACGATCTTAAAATTGCGAGAAAAAACAAAAGACGTTCGCGTGTTTGCGCTAACTGTGTCGATAGCCCTACGTTTGTCTGCACGCCACGTGTGATTTAAAAGGGACAAACAAATCATCGACAGCGGTGAGAATGCAGTTCAACCTCCGCGCACAGCACTCACTCGTTGTCTTCAGTCGTGCTTTGACAGTGAATGCGTGCTCACGAGACGTCCGAGCATTTTGGAAAGTAATCCACTGAAGGCAGCGTTTCTACTACAGCCATATGTGCGTGTATCGTTCAGTGCTACAGAAAGCTTCTTTTTTCAATATAATATAAAGAATTTTTATGGAGATATAATAATAAAACAATAAGGACTGCAAGTTGGCTCTGATTCATATTGAGGTTTTACGGCGAAAAACGTAGAGAAAAAAATAATCCTAAGCGGTATTCTGCTGAAAGTACTAAGTCGGTTGCATCGCCCCTTTCAAGTTTGGGCATTCATTGGGAAGTAGAGGACGCAAATGAGGAGGCACCATTGGCCGAAAGTAGGCTGGGCGTGTTCCAAGGCGTCTTCACAAATTTGAATGTGGCCAACCATAAGGCGGGAATAATACCCTGGCGGTGGTCGCGAGAAACAAACTTAATAAGTGCGTCGGAGTAACTCTCGGTGACCGAAAATATGGTACACGTGACGTTTCAATTACGGTCATCCAAAATCATGGTGGAAGAGTGCGACTAGCGGAACGATCGACATAATCCGTACGCCAGGCGCCGAGGGCCGGGAATCTGCCGTCGGAGCGGTCACACCACTGTCCGAGCAAAACAGAGTTCGAGCGGCGCATTCGTTTCTTACATTTTTCGGCATGATCATGATCGAAACATCACGTGCACCCTATTTTCAACCATGAAGTGTTACTACATTTAACTCTTACGCGCTTATTAAAACCCTATACCTACGATTAACACTGTTTCTCGCTACCACCAGAAGGGGATTCTTTTCGGCTTCTGGTTAGCCAATAGAGCATGCCAAGCTTTCTTTCCTAGTCTGGTGCACGTCCTGGCTCTGCCCGCTCCTACCATTGACCAAACTCTCTCTTTACACGGCTCTGGCTCCAACGTTCTCGGGGCCCGGAATTCGTCTCGCGGCGCTCGGATCGGGCTAAGCGAGGGGCGTCAAAGCACAGCGGACGCGCATTGTGCGGGACCGACTGCACCAGGGGCCCTCGCTCCCCGCTCGCAGAAAGGGGAGCAACGCGAAACGAATGCGACAGGCGAGGAACGTTAGGGCGTAAACAACAGCAACAACAACGAGAGCCCCAGCGGGGCTGCAGGCAAACAGTGGCTGAGAAAGAAGATTATGGAGGTGTTGCCGAGTGTCGTCGAGTGGGCCAAAGCGAAAGCCGCGTTCTCTCTCTTTTGTGTTTTTTCTTTTTTTTACGCAACAGCGCCGGGGGTCTACACCGCTGAGGTTAGAGAACTTCAAGTGGAGCAGCGCCGGCAATTTGGCAACGGGGCTCTGGGGAAAAAAAGCTAAAACGCCCGAAATACGAAAATAAAAATAAAAAGGTGAACAGGCGCCGGCAAGCCCAGCTTACACCGGTCCCTTTCCCCCGTTCTCGCCCTCTTGACGGCGTTTCGCGCACAAAAGTATTTTTTTATCTCTCACCGCGCGACTGTCTCTTCTTTTCTACTCTGTTCTCGACGCCCAAAAAACGCGGACCCGAGGCTCCAACCGACTTTCGCAGTTTCCACAGTGTAGGCGAGTTATGCGGGGAATTCCCCACATCCGATAGCGGTAAGACGCGAGCGGGCTGGTAGGCCTGCCAGTTGGCGTAAAGAGGTCCAAGGTCGAACCAATGTCAAGAATCCCAATCGAATTTCTGTCGTCTTTTCTCAGACCCAACCCCCTGGCCCCGACCCCCCGACCCCAACCCGCGAACCCCCCCCCCTCCCCGCCCCCCCAAACTGTGTGCACCTGACGCAACTTCTCGTCTGCTATCACTTGGTTTTCTCGAGACCAGGCAGAAACTCTCTCGAAATACGGAGAATCCACAGTATCCATACTGTCCAACCTCGACAAACTTGGAGTCACTGATTAAGCTAGGCGTATCTGCGCTCCACTGCCCGATTTCATCGTGGGCGCCACCAGTCTAAAGCTGGGCGCGACGGACACTGTCGGAAATTCAGTCTGGCCAGTGGTGATCGTAATCATCATCCGAAGCGTGACATCTGTGCAGTACTGATGGCGGTCGACTGGTGGCTGATGAAGAAAGAAGTTGAAGATGCGTCCAGGCGGATGATGCGAGGCCTACGCAGGCTGTTTCAACTAACTTGTGCCGAGGCTACAAAAAATAAAAAAAATCTGGCGCTGTTTACCCGTGTTGAGCCGATTAATTTTAGTTCACAGTCCCGCCGAGCGAGCCAAGCCATTTAATAATTGGCGCTCAAACCCTCCAATACAAACGTTGTGGAGCTTGTTGAGAAACATGCCATCGTGTCACTTCCATCGAGGCTGCCTTTGCGCGTCCTTTTGTTCGAGCTTTAGAAAACAAAGGAGAGAAATCTCCCGCGAGATTTAAAAATAACGTGACGACCCGCTAGCGAATCGCGATGGTTGTGCTTAGTATCGTGGGCTTTTATTAATTTTTTTAATCGCGCTTTTTTTATTTAAGTTAAGATGAAAAAACGAGACACTCGAGGGTTAATTTTGTGGAAACGAGACGTTTCTAAACACACTCTACAACTTTTGTATCGAAGGGTTTGCGCGCGAGATCAATACTTTAAAAAGTTGGCAAATTCAAGCTTCCGCTTAATTAGTCCCTTTGTCTCACGGCGAAAGGTATCTCGACTCGCTCGATGGAAGCGTGAAGTGCGTAGTGCGTGGGAGCTTTTTCGACGTGCCAAGTTAGTGCGTCCTGACGCTGCGCCTTCTGTGTGCGCGATTCGTTTAGCGGCCCGGTGAGAGCAAAGGCGCAAAGACGACGAACGGCGTGACGACGCCACGTCGGAGCTGCTCGACTAGCCTTGACTCACCGTGGTGCGAAGCGGAGTGCAGCTCGTGAGGCCGTACTGTCCAACATTCGTCTCCTCGCGGATTAGACGCGAGTGCGGCGTCAGCTTTCGGCCAAGACTCGCGGTCCAATCAGTCGGCACATCCGCGTCCGCCTCTTCGGGTGACGGCGAAAATTCAGCGAGGCGGACAGATATCGGCCCGGGGCTCGTACGGCCCGATTGAGGACGACGTCGACGTCGCTGCCTACGTGTTTGCCTCGAGCCAAAGGGACGCGGCGAGCGAGCGAGACATTCGTCAACCCCGGGGGCCGTCGTCGCCGCAGGCATCCCGGGTAAATAAGCCGCCGCGATACGCTTCAACGCGCCCGGACTTCACTCCCCTGGGGGAAAAGAAAACACAACAGCGAGACAAAGACGGAAAGCGCTTCCCTTTCACATTTTGTTTTCCTTTTTTTCTTTTTTTCAGTAGTTGCCGCACGCATCGGGCAGATCTCCGGGAGTGCAAAAGAGCGCCCCGATAGAAACGAAGCTGCCTCCCCGCAAAGCAGCCGCGTTAGGCGGGAAAAGCGACATTCGCGGAGCTAGCAACGCTCCCGGCTCGTACCGTGGAAGAGCCGCGAGTCGCGCTGCTTCGTTACAAAACGCACTTTGCCAGACGCTGCCTGAGGTCTTTCTCGTTTGACGGTCCCGATTGGCCATACAAGGACACTACGCTGACATGTTCGGAGCATACGTGCGTGTAAAGGAAACGTGTTTCGAAGTGTGCCCGAGGCGCTGACCCGCAGATGTCGTCTTGTCTGCAAACCGAGTCATTTTGTACGATCGACGAACGGCGAACCATTGCGGCTTTTAAGGCCCAAACCTTCGCCTTGGTTCGCGTTCGGAGCCACAGAAAAGACAGCGAAGACCTCTTTGCCGGGACAAACGTTCTCCCTACACAGCGGGACACGCGACACCAACGAGCAGCTTCGAGAAGCGACCGTGATTTCGCTACGGGACGAGCCACGAGGCGTAACTTGGAAACATTCATCCGTCTCGACTCGATTCAAAGGCCGACACGGCGACCGAAGAAATCGCGGCTTCCGCCAAGCGCCACAACAACAAGGACGAGAAGGAGGCGACAGAAACAGCTGACGTAATCTTCCTATTTCCGAAAAAAGGGCGGGCCCACGCAGACCCGCAAATAGCGGACGGACATTTAAAAAAAAGAAAAAAAGAAAAACTAAGCGAAAACGACGTCACCTAGTCGCCAAACAGATTCGCCCTCGTCTCGGCGGTGTTAACACGCGCGCACGTGTGCACGGCAGATGCAGGAAGGGAGCCGACTCATCGCCTCCGCACTCGCCCCGATGACTCAGGCCGCCCAAAACGTGTCGTGACGTCACTTGTTTATGCGGTCGCGTCGGACCGCGCTCCGCCGACACCACCTGGAATCATCGAAGGGTTTCCACGTCATCAGAACGAGATGGAGCGCGGACACGGACCGGACAGGAGCGATGTGTCGGCGCTCAACCTAGAGTTCAGTTAGTTCTTCGAATAAAGCTCGGCGTCAGGCTCGGGCTCAATCGCTCAACTGGCGACATCCGGGTCTAACGACGCGGAGCAAGAGAGAGTGTGAGCTTTGTTCTAACGTAGTCAACAAAGCTCAGAAGTGTGAGGCTTTGTTCGAACGTAGTGACCGCGTAAGGTCACAAATGTCATAAGTGTGTACATAGGTGGCTGCTAAGTTCGTAAAGAAAAGTTAAAAAAAGGATCTTTTTTTTATGAGCTGGTTGGTGACAATTTTTGGTTTCAAAGTGTGCATAAGAGGTCTACTGAATAAACTTATTAGCTGAGTTTGAGGCGTCGTCTGACTGACTTCTTTCCCTGTGTCTTCTACCTTTGGTTGTTTCGAGGTTTTTTCGCACCCAGTCTCGGGTGTTTACAACGATAGTACAACGAAATTTCGGCGCTTATTTATTGGTCTATTCATGTTCCAGGCAGCAGTATCACATCAGACACACCAATCTATCGTTCGAAAAGACACGACACGAAAGGGAATTTTAAAACGAATTAACCGACTAGCAAAGAGCACCTGGTGGTTGTCGCTAACGCCTCGTTTGTAGATGCCCGTCTAGGAACCTTCACAGGGAGCGACGATAACTGTCTCGCCTCCAGCCACCACGGGAGAAGAGGGAAAGGAGGGACTCCCCTCTCCCCGAGAATCTCTTTTCTGTGTCTCAGACGTCGATGTTGTCCCTCTACAAGTACAGTACAATCTCGATAAACGGAACCTGAAGGGACCAGGAAAATCTGTTCCATTTATCAGGAGTTTCGTTTACTGAGAGTATGTAGTGTAGGTACACTAAAAATGTTGAATGCCAGCTTAAATGCTGTTTCCACAAGTGCACAATTTGTAAACACCAGCAAGTGAATGTAGAAGGCAAAATAATGACAAAAACACCAAATTCCTGCTTTTGTATATTCCCACAAACCGTGTAAAAATGTTGAAGCAATATTCATGTTGTCAGGCTACTTTTGGGAATGGCATACTTCCTTGTAAGCGCCGTTTTCGCGACGCAACCGCTATCGAAATCATTAATGACTTCGATCTTTTTTGAAACGTGAGCGCACGGTGTTGTCGCTTCGTGGCCGCCATCGCAGAAAGTAGGACCCTAGGCCTAAGATGTGAGCGGAAGCCTTGTTGAGCCAAGCCTACCCAACATAGCCACCTATGCGTAAAAAATGAGAAAAGAAAACTCCCAAAAACCATGCGTACATGCTAATTTTTGGGCAATAAAGCTGATAAATATTAAGAACATTTTTGATACTGTTTTATCACTCAAGAGTTTTTTTTTTTTCCGCGACAGCGAAAAATATGTTGGCGACAAAGTTTCGTTTTCGGTTCCGTTTACCCGGAGGCGCGAGAATTTGAGTTCCGATTAACGGGATTACTTTTACATTGCATGAATACAAAACCAAACAACTCCGATATAGTTGTTTCGTTTAAGCAACAATTCCGTTTAAGCGATTTCCGTTTAACGA
>JAZHYW010056564.1:0-71251 GCA_037355805.1 Ixodes ricinus
TACTTCCCGGTTGCCCGTCCTAGAGAGAGCGGCACTCTAGGCCCACCGACCACTAGTCGCCCGTCGTTCAGAGCTCGCAGTCGGAGTACGTTTCAAGGCCTGCGGATCTTCCTTCCCACGCCAGAGCTGCGTTGGCTAGCTGTTCTGGGCTATCATAGCCCGAGTCTCGCTGCGGAACCTCTCCGGGACCGTCATGGCACAGGCCGGTATGGCCAGGGCTCGCCGTTCTCACCGGTCCTGCTCCAAACCTCGCTGGTGGACCGCTCCGGGGTTCGTCATGGGCCAGACTAGCCAGACCAGCTCCGTCGTTTCTGCCCGGCCCCAGCCTCGCGCAGCCCGCTCTTAATATGCATACAGTAACGCATAATCTTAAGAAAGTTGCCTCGCGTTACGATGTGCCTGTGGTGTTCACTGCACCCAATAGGCTGGGGCGGCTGTGCCGTAGGATCAACAATCCCATTGTATCGAAAGATCCCCGTGATAACCATGCAGGCACCGCACAAAATACACGGAGTGTACTACGGGTGTTGTGTACGAAATTCCTACGTCATGCGGCTTGTCTTATATCGGCCGAACGGGAAGGTGTTTCAATGATCGTGCACGGGAACACGCAGCGGCGACGAAAGCCACTCCATGGGGACATCTTGCCACTCACTGCAGTCGTTGCCCATGTGCCCCGTCATTTGGCGACACCAGGTTTCTGGCTAGATACCCGGACAGGGTTTCTAGAGAACTGCATGAGGCCTTTGAAATCCAAGCAAAGGGCAAAAAAATGCATAAGTGACACGTCCCTTTCCTTATCGGGAAATGAGTATTCCTTTTGGTACGAGGGTTAAACAGAACTTAGGAGAGAGTTTGTGTTATTTCGAAGCTATATATATGATTGTTTTCACAAATAAAAACCAGTTGCGAGTGCGTTCTTGTTTGTTTACTTCCTCGTCCTTGTATTTTTTGCGCTTCCTTAGGTGATCATGAACCAACTGGCCCAAATTGCTACCTTAATTGATTTGCCAACTAAAAGTTTCCACTCTAAATATAACCTTCCGCTCTGGATTTTATACGTGGGCTCAGGAAATAGCGTTCTTGACATAAACGTCGGGGTTGCGGTTTTAGTGGCCGCAATATGTCACAAGATAGGATGGATGGATGGATAGATGTTAATGTCTCCTTTGTAACGGGCGGTACCTTGCGCCACCTAGCCTAAGTCTAAAAAGACAAACACATATGCTTCCTCCCGCCCTTCTGAGCCAATTTTCTCCCCCTAACTATCACCAGGAAGTGTGGGATATCACCAGGATGACCCTTGGGGGATCGGAAAAAAAACAAACAAAAAGACATCACCCGCCCGCCTCTTCCCACCGGCGAGGGAGTCGCGAATCGTCCTCTGGTCAAGCCTCGTCGGCGTTACCCAGCACCAGACCCACTGGTCTGGAGATTACGACTTAGCCCAGAGTAGCCAGCTAGAATCTACGTTCAAATTACCCTTTCCGTCTTCCCATCATAAGCCTATCTGTATATATCTATCTTCAGCTGGGACTTGTGCGCGTGCACAGTAACTAAGTTCGCTTCGATACATTAGAGAGTTTTAGTATACCGTTTCCATTTTTTCCGCTCCGCTCTGAGGGTGCCAAACTGCGCATGCGCGGCCCGCTTCGCCGAAATGGAAAGCGGAGGTGCAAAAACGCGTTTTAGTAGACCGTTTTTCTTCAGCGGAAGAGCGTTTCGAGAGCGTTCGAAAATTCGCTTGCGTAGCTCCACCAGTAGACGTTTATAGTACTAGTAAGACAACAAAAAACTAAACGTTAACACAAAGAATGTGAAGGGAGCGTGTTTCTAAAGGTAGTAAAAACGAAGGCGAGAATAATAAACACAAAAGAGTAGGCACACACCCGAAGAATATTAAGCTATAAAATATAAATATAATTGTTCCACCCTGTGTGCGAGTGAAGCCGAAGGTATAAGCATGAGCATGTTGATCTAAACGGTACTTGCACTGCACGAGCGCGCGTGCTGGTCAAGGACGCTGAAAAGCCGGCACTCGCTCATGTAGCTTCTGCTCCACTCGAAGTAAAACTGATACAGATTTATGTATTACAAGTAGAAATGAGTATATACATGCATCATCATGCATGTATATACCCATCAAATTATCATGTTCACTATACGCGGCACCGCGGGCCTCCATGGTACGGGCTGCTGCCTTTCCGCGGTGCCGCGGCTCAGAGCCAAATAAATAAAGACTAAAATACTAAAAATGAAAGAAGAGGACGAAGTTTGCGCATTCCGAGTACAGCCTTTTGCGAAGTACGAGTACAGTGTTGCTCAAGGCCAGCAAGGCGCCAATCCCCGCGGGTCTCAAGAAAGGAGACTTGTACTAACGAGATTAAGCTGGCGAGACATCGGATCAATGATTTGTATCCCTCATGCCATGAAGCGCCGAAGATTCCTTTCCGAACACGGTTTGCTGGAAATTGCCAACATAGAAGAGAAATCGTTTAGGAGGCAATCCCGCTTAAAGAAGGACCTGGCTGCTCTGCAAGTGAGCCTCCAAATCCCAGCACCTGACAGATCGGCGCAGGGTGTTGCCAATCTGGCGAGACGCTTTGCATGAATCTTTGTCGACTGGCCTATCGCAACCGTCTGTTCGAACTTGGATGAGCGTTTGGATGGAACTTGTCGGTGTTCTCCAGTATTGCGAACCTCATCGTGGGTCACATCAACGAGAGGTTCGGCCACCTGCTCGCTGACATGAACAAACATAGGTGGTTGACCCTGGCGAAACTGGAGCTGTGCTCACAGGTGAGACCCTGCATGGTTTGTGTAAATTTCGCGTTTCCATTGATCTTAGCACAGCTGCTCTGTTTAGTAAAAGTTACTTTTTTTGATCCGCCAATAATTTACGTCTTTACTTTTGTTTCGGCACAAAAAAACAACAAGGTGTACATGGGCAGTGTCAGGAGAAGTCATGACGAGCCGGTTTGTAATTTGTGAGTTTTAGTAGGCCAATTTTATGAGCCCTTTATGCTCTACTTTACGCTCTGCAAGAAGCATCGTCCCCACCGCGCATGCGTGGCCCGCTCTGAGTTGGAGCGTATAGTTAGCGGAGTGAGCGTGCGCTCCGCTTCACAACTTGCAGAGCGGACTGCCCTCAGCGTCCTCAGCGTGATCGCTTAGATCTCAAGATGGCTGCACTTACTCAATACGCGTCGATGTTTTTCACCGTGGCCTCAGCTTGAAAGAGGCCGAATCAAGAAGTAAAGCGTACGCCCCACGCGTTGAAAGTAAGCCATTCCATTTGAGTTCTATGTAACACAAAAGAGCATAATCAAACGAAGTGAACGAGTATCACTTTGCAACCAGCACGGTGTCGGTAAAGTCGTCGCGTTTTAGTGGACCTTCTATGGCTATGCAGTCAGATGTACGGGAGCGAGTGCTTGAACGCCGATTATACCTGTGAACGCGCCCTCCTGTTGAAAATGCCACTGAAAGCCGACCACGAGCATAGCGCTCGCAAGCCGCACCAAAGAAACCATTCCTCTCAACTTTATTTATTCCTATTCGCTCGTAATTTTTGAATTGTTTAACTTTCCTCCGAAAATGTTCTCCCTGCATTTCCTTGGTAGATTTAGAAAATAATAGAGACTTGAATGCAGCCTTTTTTAAAGTGCATGCCATGCCTCCACTATTTTTCGAGGCCGCCTTATTTTGGTCAACCGTCTAGGGAGCAAGAGAGCTGCGTCATTGTTTGTCGCGGATGCGAGTCTAAATGTGTTATACACGAATGCTGTGTCAATGCTGGATATGAACTCGGTTCTGGTCACAAGTCTCGCACTAAAAGCGATGCCCAAAATATGGCGGCCGAATATGTTACCCGGCAGTGTTTTGAAAAGAGTTACCGAAAACGGTCGAAAGAATATTCCACGTCAAGTTTTGTCTGGTGAAAACCAGACAGGCATAAACAATGCAAAATTTATCTAACACAACACTGGACTTCTAAGCAATAGCGGTAGACTAGAACGCTTTTCAGAAGTTTCGTTTTGAATTCCGGCGTAGCGGGCCTCACATGCGCAGTTTGACAGCCTCAGAGCTTAGCAAAATTAAAAAAGAACTAAATCTTTTCTTTTTTTTTTACATTTACGATAAAAATTGTTTTACAGCCCTACCATAGAAATACACTTTATCTTATATGAGTAACAAGTTCCATATCACATGTTTTGGTAGTGATTAATACTGCAGTGTTGTAAGAGTGCCTTTTTTCTTTTTATTAGGCCGTCAGAGACAAGGGAGCACCCCTGGACAACTGTTGGGGTTTCGTTGACCGCACAGCATGCCCATATGTCGTCCATCGAAGAATCAGAAGCCATACTTTTCTGGTCACAAGAGGGTGCTCGTCGTGAAGCACCAGGCAGTGATGTGCGCAGAAGGCATAATTTGTCAACTGGACGAACCCTACGAAAACGAGGGGCATGTTTTTTTTTTTAATATTAGAATGCGTACGCTGATCAAACTGGATCATATCCCAGCTTTTGTACTGAGCGAAATACTTGTCCAACTAAGCTGAAAAGAATCTAGAAATATTTAATAAAAAAAAAGATTTTCTAACGACTTTCGTTTTACTACTCAGATGTGCGTGTGAATATTGCATCTAATCAAATTACAGTGTTATTGTTGACTTCAGCATTGTAAAAGTAGCCTGTGTTGCGTGGCCTTCTGTTGCAAGAAAACACCGTAGCACAAGTGAGGCTGAAAGTAGGAGGGAGCTTAAGTCGAAAAACGCACTTTCAAAAACACACAAAAGAAATGAAACGAAGTGTAGCCAAGCAAAATGGTTTTATGTCATCCCCCAAGGCAGATACATACACTGCGCTCCACTGTTAATACGAACACGATAAAATCGCTTTTATTTGCAGTTTATTTCTTTGACAGCTGTTGAGAGAGCTGAAAGTTTGTCGTTAAGATTAGTGCCCCAAACGAGCGCTTTATTCCATACCAATAGGTTGCTGTCAGCCCCTCGAATTTAAGGTGAAAAATAAAAACAGGATATTGATTGTTCCCGCTAACAATGTCGCGCAGTGTACATAAACACGAGATACCCTATCATAAACCGAAGCATACAAAGAAGAAAAAACTAATTTCATTGGAAAAACAAAAAGTAGAGACATAAATGGAGCAGTGAGCACTCACTTTCACTAATTTGCACTGTCTTGCTGCATAAGCCAAACAAAATATATGTCCGTTTGCCGACTGCTTTAGCCTTTAGCAGTGTTGTGCCCGTTACTGAAAACAAGTAACGAAATAGCGTTACTCGTTAGTTTGGTAAAAATTAATGCGTTATTGAGCTACGTTACTTTTTTACAAACGTTATGATATACCGTTACCGTTACTTTTCAAAAATAACGAACGTTACTTTTACGTTACTTTACGTTACTTTTGTGTTCGAGTACATATGTTTGGCAGAGATGTGTTCGCTTACAGACATGCCTTCGGTCTCGTGAAAGAGAAAACTTTCACGAGACCAATCGAAAGTCAATCGGCTTTTATAAACTACAGCATGCGAATGGAGACTGCTGGAACACAACCAGCCAACCAACACCCCTCATCTTTACGCCGGTTTTAGTAACAGTCCGGTTCATACTATTACCAGAGACTGATTTACTTCACTATGTGGAACAGGACACCGGTTGCCAGCACACTGGTTATAATCACTTGCTGCCTGTTACCAACAATAGCTCTTAATTTTTCTGCGAAAAAAAAAAAAAAGGTTTTGTGTTTGTAAGTTTTTTTTCCAGGTTTAAAACTTTTTTATTTTTTTATTATGACCTTAGTGAAGTAAAGACTAATCAAGCGAAATATTCTTCTGTGTACAAAAGTGGGTCAGGAACTTTCAGGCAGCGAGGGGAGAACGAGAGTAAAATATTCCACAAAGGGTGTTTTTTTGTTTTATTTTGTAACTAGAGAAACGAGCAAGTGGCGTACGTTGTCCACTGTTTTAAACGGATGTCTCTGCCCCCCCCTGCCCCCGCCCCCACTGTCCACCTCTGCTGCAGAAAGCAGAGGGGAAGAGGAGGGAGGGAGAGGAGGAGGGCTGTAACGCAGTCGTTCGTACAAGCCTTGTAAGTGGTCACACTCTAAAAAAAAAAAAAAAAAAAAAAGGAGGACGAACGGAATTAGCTGGTAGCCGAAGGTTTGTTTCGCCTTCGAGAAGCGAGATAATGTCGCCTTTTAACGGATGTCTCTTTTAGTCAGAAAGTTTTTTTTTTTTTATTTTTAAGTTTACTGTGACAGATGCTGGTTCCGCGCAGTGATAAGCTTGTGCAGGATTTTGAGATGGATGGGTAAATAGATGAACTGATAGTGGAAAACCCACCGTTTTAGGAAATCGAAGGTTCAGAAGTCTTAGCAGCAAGATACGGCATTGCCTGGGCATTGCGTGCTCGAGCGCAAGTAGTTGCCCCTCGAGCAGAGAAGCTAGATCCTCCACTGAGCTTAGTGACCTAAATTTAGTTCCCCTAACGTCTCCAGTTTTATGCACAACATTGCTATTCTAAACGTTAGATCAGGCGTCGTGACCTTTTCCCAAACACCTAATGTATTTCACCAGTTTTGGTCAAAAGTAACGAGTAACGTAATTTGATAGCCAATACCGTAAAGAAGTAACGAAAATACTTTACTCGTTAGTCATTCAGGATACTAACGAGTACGTTACTGCATTAGCAAAAAATGTAACGCGTTACCTCCAACACTGCTAAAAAGTAAAGAAATGAGTTTGGGCTTCTAGCCGTTAAACAAAACCTTTAAAATTGAAGTACTCTCATAATGCTGCTATAAAAATCTCCAGGAAAGCAAAAAACTTGCGTATGAAGAGAGATGCCTTCCATTCCTGTTGAACCAGGTAAATCCTGCGACAGGGCAGCAACGAGTGTGAATTCGCCCTCGTTCTATCCAAAAATGCCAGCAGATTGGCGTTTTAAATCTTGTCATCACATTGAGTGTGGGCCCAATGTAGTTGTGTAGGCAAATAATGGGTAAAGATGTCACTGGCAGAGGCGGTGAGTTTACGAAAAAGCAGGAAGCACCAGGTTCCTCCTTTAGGAAACCTCGGAGGTGTCGCTGGGAAAGTCGGCTGCTTTTGTAACGTGAAACACCACTGCTGTATTTTTTCCCATACAAATTCCACAATATAGCCCCCCTGTTGGCCCTCGATCTTTCAGGGGTGGGCTACCTGGCCCTACACTAAATGAGTTTGAGACCCCTGGCCTAAATAATACTATTCATTTTTTTTTTATTCTTTTTTTGTAAAGGCCAGATAAGGAAGTGGCAGAAAAGGCTTGAGGTGCACCTAAGCGCTTCTGATGAGTTGTGAATGCAAAAGCATCAATGTCGATCTTGCGCGCGCTCATGTGAAGTGGTCGCGCCGCGCTGACATTGGCCGTGCAGCCACTCCGGAGTCTGCCCGAGCAGGCTGTGGGAGGCTTCCTTAAAACTGACGCTCGCCGGCCGATAGAGCCTCGTTCCTTGAAGCCAATGAGAGCCTATCCATCAGATTTCGGCTTCACTTAGCTCTCTTCGTAGAAGTGAATTTAGCTGCCTTTTTTCGCGGCTTCAAAGCTGGGATATTTCAGATCGCGGCTTCAGTTTGCTTCATTGAGAGAGGGAATTTAGCTGCCGTTTGGCAGGGCTTCAAAGGTGATGACGTCGGCTCGCTCCATGGGACAGTTAATGCTTTCGCATTAAAACATTCTAGGCTATACTTCCTTTCAGCTCCAGTCGAGACGCAGCCGACGCTACGAGGTAACGGACCAATCAAGCAGAGTCAAAAGTGCAGACCACTAGGCCTTTTATGTTTACGATTGGTTCGGCAATGCAGAGAACACGTACAGAAACATGACCAACACCACGATGGCTCACATTTTCTGCAGTTTGATTGGTCCCATCAGCTTGAAGCCTTGGTGCAAGTGTATAGGACTCCTAGAATGTGTGCAGAGTTTTGTTGAAATGTTGTAGGACACAAAAATAGATTAGTTACAAACTACTCATATTCACCTCAAGAATCTTGGTAAAGAAAAGAAGTCCGGCTCCTCGCGAAGCATCACTAATTTCCCCCGTGATGTCTCGAAATAAGACGATAGTCATCTTAGATTAGCTTTATGTTGCTTTATTGGGACGTACGCTCTTCAAATGCCAAAAACAGTTTTTTGTTCGACAATTGGACCGTGTAAAAACTAGCTTCGTGCAACGCAAAAATACGTTGCCAGTGATGGAAGTGCTGCGCCATTTGCGCCAAATTGCGCCGTGAACGAAAGTCTGCTACATCTTGCGCCAAAGTGCCATTTCGGCTAAGAATTGCGCCACACCTGCGCCAAAATGGGCATAAACAATTGATTTTTTTTTATTGGTTGACTTCAATATTCAAAGAAGTAGAAAGAAAGAAAAACGGTGGAAATATGTATTTCACAGCGTCTTTACTCACCGCATACAGTAGAACCTCGTTGATACGTTCTCGGTTGATACGTTTTCCCGGCTGTTACGTTCGAAAATGCCAGTCCCGTTTTACTTCCATAGACATACATGTATTAGTTTCCTGCCTGTTACGTTTGCTTTCCCGGTTGTTACGTCCAAAAGTTAAGCAAGCAAAAATAAAAACTCCCTAAAATCAAGCAGCAAGAAAGAAAAAAAAAAAAAGGGCAAAGCAATAACGGCGAAAGAAAAAGGTAAACAAAGATAAGGGGTTCAAAGTGTGATTACTCAACCGTGGTTGTCGACACGCTCGACTTGACGAAGACTTTTTGTTTATTTTTTCTTATTTTAATTTGGGGCTAAGGCTCTACCGTTCCAACACCGAGCACTCCCTGCCCTCTCTATGCACGCCGCGCGCGTGCCCTTCCCCTTACTTTTGCCATCCTCCACTTTTTTTTTTTTACAACTGTTTTTTTTTTTTTGCGTATTCCTGCGCGCGTATGCCGGCTTGACGGTCTGCCAGCTCCGCAACGCGAGCTATCGCAATCCTCAACAGTTTAGTAAGTACACATCAAATAAACTCGTATAAGAGTTACTTTCTATCTCATGTAGAGCTCCCCTAAGTATGTTATCGGTTGTTACGTTTTCCCGGATAATACGTTTGTTTTCCGCGGTCCCCTGAGAAACGTATCGATGAGGTTCTATTGTATTGTGTTTCATTTAAGGTCAGAGCACAGTCGAAGGCTCGAACATATACAACACGAACACACAGTAAAAGCGCAAGTCACGGGGCATTCGCTGCATTTGATTGGTTTAATCGATAAAAGAACACGTACAGTACGATGGTCGGATGCCTCGATGTCGTGCTTTGACCTTGTTTGGTTAATCCCATTGGCTCGTAGCGTCGGTTGCGCTTTAAATTAAGGTGAAACGAAGATTGCTCGACCGCCGCGTTAACCGGTTGATGCGCTAACGGCTTGATCACCGACATCCTCGAAAATTTGAGACGATGTCGGCGATGTCAGGAGCCCAAAGTCGCAACAAAACATGCAAAAAACACAGTAGCATGGCGGCTACTGCGATAAGACAGAACCAGGCTCCTGTACTCCTGGTAAGATAGTTGATTATTATGTCTGCCGTATGCCTCCATGGCGCCTCTCACCAGCCCACGCGCGTCGAGCTTCACTGCCTTGCACCGGAGTGTTCGGAGTAGCTGCTGGCATGGGTGAGCATCTGGTTTAGCACGATATACATATAAATTATTCTCAGTATTATTGCAGGTCCACATTGTTTGATCTCGATTATATGATCTTGTTTTCAAATGCTGCGTTGAGAAAAAATGCATGCGGTGCTTTATTTGAATAAATGTAAGTGGAAGAGTAGGTTTTCATAATGTTTGTGTGGGGCTGTTTTTTTTTTCAGTTTTTAATATTCAAGTCTTGAGTTTGGTAACGATCAAATTTGGGAGGCGCATTTTTACTAATAGACTTGTTAGTGATTATGTCGGTTTTTGGTGGCATTTTACAGGAACAATACATACAGGCTAAATAAACTACTGGGTGTAAAAGTGGTAGGGGAGGGAGGCTTTATCCTAACTGAAGTGTGATGCATTTCTCATCAATTTGATTAGTACCCATTGTAAATGAAGCCTACTCTGAACAGGGTCTTTTTTCTAAGAAAGCTCTATGTACCTTTCTCTGCCCTATTGGTTCTTATTACAAAAGGTAATGAGTAATATGAAAGAGAAACCCTCAGTCATTATCAAATATAAAGTCATGTAGCGATGCAATCAAATTTTTTTTTTAATTTTCAAGTGATATGCTAACAGACGTAGGCATCTGCTCCAAAAGCGTCAGTGGCTGCTCCAAACGAATATTTTGCCTGCTACAGAACCTGCTCCAAAGGGTCAAATGCCGCTTCCATCACTGCGTTGCTCAAAAAAAAAAAAAATTTTCTTTTCTTGAATGACAATAAGTATAGTATTTCAGACATAATCGGGATGCAGTCTGTGTACAGGTGGCCCCTTCTTTAAAGCAATAGTCATGCGGCGGTGGGAGTAGCGGGTTTCCACGAAGGAAAGAGAGGAGCTGGTGCTACATAGCGCTGGAATGCTAAGCAGCGTGCTGGTGGTGGCTCGTGCTTCGCGTATCAACGGGATGTTTATTTTTAGGCTTTACAAGTTTGTTCTATAAGATTAATGAAATTAAGATTCACTAAATGCAGTTTTTGCACTGGGGTTATACTGCTATACTGCCAGGGGGACATAATACATACCTGCCAACTCTTCCGAATTTTTCGTAAAATGTACGAATTTGGGACTAATTTTACGATTTTAAAAATCTTGCCTCAAATCTACAAAACAAAAAAAATTTGTATTTTTTTTTTGTAAATCTGTTGTTGGCGATATTTTGCACCGCCACATGAGGGCGATAGCTACCAACCTCGGCAGCGTCGTGGTTTTTACTATCCGTCTACCCGGTGGCCACGGAAAACCAATCCAAAGCCTATGCTCAAAGCCTTTGTTCATAGTTCGGCCGCTCGGCGGCGCACGTTGGTTCGGCGTGCTCGGGCGTTGTTGGGCCTCGTTGTTTCGGCCACTTTCGAGGCGAGAAGTACGGCGTCTGTGTTTGTTGCACGTGTAACCGTAGCATTCCCCTGGTCGCTGTGGCTTCGCAGCGCCATGGCGAACTCCAAACCTCAAAAGAGGTACTTTCAGGTATTCCTGAAGTCCTACACGTCGGAATTTCCGTGCTTCGTGCCGCCCAAAAAGCGAGAGAAGTTTTGCAATAAAGGGGTTATGACACGGAAATTAAACGGATAGATTATTCTTGAAATGGAATGCTCATATGCTACTTAGCATATACACCAAGTTACGCGATTTTTAGAGCTCTGGTAATTGCAATATTCAATTTACGAATTTTTATCATTTTCATCTGGCGACCAGGCAACACTGCCCAAGTTAGTCACACCATGGCGTCCATAAACCACGTGACCATGAACGCTCTCTCATTTTAGGCGCCCCCATGATCGCCCAAGCTCTCCCTCGCCGCGGTACGAACAAAACCGCTCACGCAACTCGGTAACCCGAAAGCTATTCTCGCTCTCGCCCCCAGCCCGTTGACCTTCAACCCTGCATGCGCCTGCGAGATATCCCCGAACGACGGTGACCACGGCGAGTTCGTCCGTAACTCGTCGTCGCTGGAGCTGGTCGCCAGCGGGGCGCAGTCAAAATGAACAGCTTCCAACATCTCTTGATAGCAATCACTCATCGCTGCTGCGATCAATGTCGAAAACTTTGACAAGGCGAGCGATGCCGTATACGTAATCGTCACGGACCGCATGCTCGAAACGTGGAAGGTGTTAAGAATGGAACCTTCGGCGACCTTCTTCCGAGTTTCAACGCGGCGGAAACGAGTCATGATCTGTCCGGGAACGTCGCCTGCTGGACGGGGCCTACGCGAAACGAGTCTCGAGGAGTACGGAACCGGCGCCTACGTGTCTGCGCCTGCGGAGACAGGTCTCGACGCGCCCGTGACGTCAACGGGACGTGTGTGCGTGCGTGCGGCTTGGTGCGCTCCGGAAGGGAGAGAGGCCGGGCCTAACTGCGGAGACAGGTCTCGACGAGTCCGTGACGTCAACGGGACGTGTGTGCGTGCGTGGGGCTTGGCGCGCTCAGGAAAGGGAGAGAGGCATGACCTAATTGCGGAGGACCATGGCTACGACGCACTTCTGGCTACGACGCGGCGGACTTTGCTACGACGCACTTGACGGCGGGTTGCTGCTGCGCACCTGCTGCCCTGGCGGGGAGTGAGGGAGAAAACGGACCCTATATAAGGCGGAGCGCGAGGCTGCTCAGGAGTTCTCTCGGATTTGACGACTGTATCGCAACCATGTAATTAAACCGTTCGTTACGTTACCAATTCTCCCACCTCCACTGGACCCCTGGGTTCTTCACTTCGGGGAATGGTCGTCGTCACGAGCCAGGAAGCTCCCGGACGTGCGGCATAAACCCCGCCTCTAACAACTGGTTGGCAGCGGTTGGGATCGGACCATGCGACATCGTGCTACATCTGCGGGTGAGCGTTTGGACTTTGCTTTGAGATTCGCCAGGCTTCAGATTATGGGTAATTAATTTTGAACTGCTGGGAATCCTTAGTGTTTGACTCGTGCGCTAGGTTTAGGTACAACCTCGCGACAAGTTTTAGAACAAAGCCAAAGCTAAAGAGCAGCGATCATGGATCTAATGAGGTTACTGAGAACAGATTTATTCTGTTTATGTGAAGAATTGGGTGTGGAGGTGGAGCAAAAGATGAAGAAATCTGAGATCAGTAAAGCGATTTCAGAGAGCGCAGAAGCAGAGGAAATTAAAATTGCGTGGGAACTGCTTCTGAACGCTAAGAGCGAGGCTGCAGCGAGAGAGGAACGAGAACGAGAGCAGGCTGCAGCGAGAGAGGAGCAGGAGCAGGCTGCAGCGAGAGAGGAACGAGAACGAGAGCAGGCTGCAGCGAGAGAGGAACGAGAAAGAGAACGAGAGCAGGCTGCAGCGAGAGAGGAACGAGAACGAGAGCAGGCTGCAGCGAGAGAGGAACGGGAGCAGGCTGCGGCGAGAGAGGAACGAGCGCAGGCTGCGGCGAGAGAGGAACGGGAGCAGACTGCAGCGAGAGAGGAACGAGCAGCGCTAAAAAGGTTAGAGTTAGAGATGGAACAACAGCGATTAAACTCACAGAACAGTAGAGTTGGGACTCCGGTGCGAGCAAGTGAGACCGAGTCGTATCAAATGAAGAAGCTCATGCAGCCGTTTAAAGTTGGGGAAGACGTGGGCCTGTTCTTAGTGAACTTTGAGAGGACATGTGAGAAGTTGAGCTTCGCCCCAGAAACGTGGCCGCAACGGCTTTTGACTTTGTTGCCCTGTGAGGCTGCAGAGGTTGTCGCGCGCCTTAGTGCTGGAGACGCGGACGACTACGACAAGGTGAAGTCCAGCCTTTTGAAACGGTACCGCCTTTCTGCCGAGGCGTTCCGTCAAAGGTTTAGAAACGCATCCAAAAAGAGCAGCGAGGGCTACTCGGAATTCGCTTACGGGCTTAAAACCAATTTGATAGAATGGTTGAAGAGCGAGGAAGTGTACGAAAGCCGAGACAAGGTAGTCGAGTGTGTGTGCCTCGAACAGTTCTTTCGTAGCATTCCGCAGTCAGTCAAGCTCTGGGTGCAGGACAGGGTAGGAGTCGACTCTGTCGAAAGGGCCGCTGAGCTAGCCGAGGAGTACGCAACGCGTAGAAAGCTGAGCGGAGAGGAAAGCGAACCCGGCCGGAGCGATCAGCGCAAGACCTTCCGACAGGGAAACGGCTCGCGAGAAAACGGGCCCGAGAAGCCCGAAGCAGGACAAAAGGTCCCAGAAAAGAGCGCAGAACACTCGAACGGAGACGAGGCGCGGAAAAGCCAAACAGGGCAGTTCGAGGCAAGGAAGCCGTTCCTGTGCTACAACTGTCAGGAGCCGGGACACACAGCGGCCAGATGTAAGAAACCGCGGGTTGTGTTCTCGACCGTGACCGGTAGTGACGAGGACCTGGAGCTCCTTCGTCCCTATCTTCACGAGCTCCAGGTAAACGGAAAGCCGTGCAGGGTGCTTCGGGACAGTGCAGCGACGATGGACGTGGTTCATCCGTCGTATGTAACGACATCCGATTTTACTGGAAAGGTAGTTTGGATCAAGCAGCTGCTCGAAAAGCACAGTGTCTGTCTGCCTATGGCGACGGTAAGGATAACTGGCCCGTTCGGAGAGCTAGTGACAGAGGCGGCTGTCTCGCAAACAGTCCCGTTGGAGTATCCTTATTTGTTTTCTAACCGGTCAGAATTCCTGCTGCGCGAGAGGGGTCAACAACTGGGAGAGGGACTAGTTCAGTCAGGTACGAGGTCCAAATCGCGTCAGCTCGCCCCTTTGTTGACGAGTGATCCAGAGCCAGAGGCAGCTGTCGGGGAGCAGGCACTACCACAGTTCGAGGCAGAGAAACGGGATGAGAGGGACCAGATTGTAGAACAGCCTGACCTCGTAGCACTAGAAAGTGTACGCCGTCCCAACGAGCCGGCGAAAAAGGCGGAGGAAGACGGGATCAGTGAAATATCTCTCGTAGCTCCGGCGTCACGTAACTTTGGTCCTCTGCTACGAGCAGACGGAGTGTCTTTGACAGTCGAGCAGAAGAGCGACCCTAGTGTGTCAGGGTTTCGCGGTACAGCTCAGGAGATTGCTAGGACCAATGTGACGGGGCATGAAAAAGGCGGATTGTTTTATCGGCGCTATAAGGACCGCATTTTCACGTCTAGAAATCACGTGAAAATCGATCACTACGACTTCAGGGCAAGAAAAAGGAAAGGCAAATTTAACGGCAATGCCGATGGGTTGAGCAGATTTTTCTGGCATCACGAAAAACAGTAGGGATGATCTCAGAGGTCTTCGTCATCCACGGGAATGAGGATCTAAGTGGGGGCACTTCGTTAAAACCCCAAAAGGACCTCACAAATTGCAAAGAGTTTTTGTCTTTTGTATTTTGTTCATAGTGACCTCTTTGGAAAAATGAGTTGTGTTTTGGCGACAGCGGGTCTCGATACCCGCAATTGTCCTAAGGTTTTAAATTTGTAGTTTTTTTTGCAAATTTTTGTAATCCGTAGTCCAGTCTGGCGGGTCTCTGGCGAATTCCGAGCGTTTGGCTGCTGTGTGGCGTGGTGTTGTGTGGGACGTTTCCGCTAATGCCTCCGTTGTAAGAGGTTTGGGAGTTTGTTTGGTGCTTGCAGCGACTTCTCAAGGCCTACTCCAAGCCCACCTCTTCAGGCCAGCGATTGTACCACCGGCCTTTCGAGGTTTCCCTGGCCCCGGAGGGGCTGTTAAGAATGGAACCTTCGGCGACCTTCTTCCGAGTTTCAACGCGGCGGAAACGAGTCATGATCTGTCCGGGAACGTCGCCTGCTGGACGGGGCCTACGCGAAACGAGTCTCGAGGAGTACGGAACCGGCGCCTACGTGTCTGCGCCTGCGGAGACAGGTCTCGACGCGCCCGTGACGTCAACGGGACGTGTGTGCGTGCGTGCGGCTTGGTGCGCTCCGGAAGGGGAGAGAGGCCGGGCCTAACTGCGGAGACAGGTCTCGACGAGTCCGTGACGTCAACGGGACGTGTGTGCGTGCGTGGGGCTTGGCGCGCTCAGGAAAGGGAGAGAGGCATGACCTAATTGCGGAGGACCATGGCTACGACGCACTTCTGGCTACGACGCGGCGGACTTTGCTACGACGCACTTGACGGCGGGTTGCTGCTGCGCACCTGCTGCCCTGGCGGGGAGTGAGGAGAAAACGGACCCTATATAAGGCGGAGCGCGAGGCTGCTCAGGAGTTCTCTCGGATTTGACGACTGTATCGCAACCATGTAATTAAACCGTTCGTTACGTTACCAATTCTCCCACCTCCACTGGACCCCTGGGTTCTTCACTTCGGGGAATGGTCGTCGTCACGAGCCAGGAAGCTCCCGGACGTGCGGCATAAACCCCGCCTCTAACAAAGGTAAACGAGGAAGCTGAGGCTCGAGACGCCAAGAGAGCCAAGTCTGTGAGTGCGTGCAAGTGGACGCCGCGCTGGAGGCTGGCTACGTCACCAGCCCCCAGCTCCGCCCGGATCTGCACTCCCTCTGAGAGACCCGCATATAAATCGATTTATCCACGAAACTATCGTGCCGTTTTCAAAACAAATTAAGCAGGATTATAGGAACATACAATGGGTCCTAGCAGTATAGTTATCTCACGTTTTATTTGTGGCGTGTCATAACCCCTTTAAAAAACACATGCAAAGAAAAAAAAACTTTTTTTTTTTAAACAGCCGGGTTGGGAAAAGGAAGTCAGCAAACGAATTTACAACGAAAAATAATTCTTTAGAGCTATATTTACGGCGCTATACGAATTTGTGGTTGGTGCCCACGGGCGCCGCGGAAAAGGTCATGGAGTTATTACAATAAACGCTAGAGGCTCAGCTGGCGCTAGTGTCTACGGGACTTCCGGTTGCAAATTGAAGCAGACAACATGCAGTCTACATTTCCAGCCTCCTGTGTATTCCTATGGGAAAACGCGCGTGAATTTTGTCTCTTCGCCGGAAAATAACATGAATAACTTTTGTCATTTCGGTTGTACTGGATAGCATGTACCTTTATTGGTATTGTGAAAGTGTAATTGCTTTAGTTACAGCATTTTTCTTTACCACTAAACGATGTTAAACTTCGCTCTATTTCAGGCCCAACCTCTGTTTCAAGGAAGGTATGTGAAAACGAGCGACGATTCTAAGCAAACTAACGATCGAAAGGAATGTAGAGTGTCTTCAAGGTTTGCTAGCATTTCGGTGGTGCTTATATATTGCTAATATGCCCGTCCTGTCATTGGATGAAAATGACTCCGTCGTGCATCTTTACGATCGGTTAAAGAAACATTCGAACGCAAAAAAATAAAGCACGTGAGCTACGAAAGGTGTGTCGTTTTATTACTTCCTATTTCGGGCAGTTTTTATCGGGCACCTGTGTGGGTGATGATTTGAACCCAGAACAAGCATCTTCGCACATATTCATGAGCAGAAAGAATGAAGCAGTACTTATTTATTGCAAATCTGACTATATTACGTGGCTTTCAATTTATTTTGATCGTCTGCGTGCACAAGGAGTTACTTATTCAGTGTTACTGCGTAGTTCTCGCCGTCTTTCTTGATTTCCACATGTCCTTCGTTCGTTTGGCACGTATATCCCCCATGTTGGAAAGCGTCGACGCCGTGTTCGCGCTAACAGTGTCCGACAGTGCACAAAAATACACGTACGAAGCCGTTTTAGCACCGTTTTTAATGCGATGAATTTGAAAGAAAAACGCCGTAACTGACCAATTATTTCGTTTGCGTGACTGAGAAATATTTCAATGTGCCTAGTACGTACAAATTATTTGCGATATTTGCTCTTATAATCGAGCGCAGAGAGAAAATGCACTCGCTTTTTCCCATAGGAATACATTACCGGAAGTCAAATTTAGACTGCTTGCTGTCTGCTTCAAAATGCAACAGCACACTAGCGCCACTTGAGCCTCTAGCGTTTATTGTAATAACTCTATGGGAAAAGTGGCCCATATTTATCACGTGACTGGCCCCTATTTGTCACGAAAACTTACTTATTCATCTTCGTTTGAAGTGCAACAAAAGACAAAGATTAATGAGTAACTTTAGAGCCCAAATGAAGCTTTTGAAAAAGCGCAAGCAGACGTGATAGACCTGTGCGCCGGTCAGATGACGGCGGCGGCGCTTCGAAGCAGACGAACTTGTGCGGCGGCGTGGAGAAACGCGTTGAAGCGGCAGGCGCAAAACGCTCAGCGTGCGGCGGTGGCGACGCACAGGTGTACATATTGAGGTATTTAGCGCACCAGGTATAGAGAAGAAGGACAGGACAGAAAAGAGCGCTACTCACAACTACGTTTACTTATAATAAAGAAAGAGAAAGAAAAACCCAAATAATCCGCCGCGGACTCGTGCATCTACCACAGCCGCGTGAATGATAGCGGCTCCTTCTTCTCTATACCTGGTGCGCTAAATACCTCAATATGTTAGACTACCAACTAGCCCAAATGTCAACTCTACTGCACAGGTGTACCACGTGACCAGCGGCCGCTCCCACGGGCGCCAACTACAAATTCGTTTTGCGCCGTAAATATAGCTTTCAAAATTTTCTTTCTTATTTGTAAATTCGTTTTATAACATACTTTTTTCCATCTAGGCTATTTAAAAAAAAAAGAAGCTTTTACGTAATTGACATGACATGATTAGCTATCACCAGGGGTGTATCTCGAAACAACCCATTCTGATTTGAACCCTTCTCGTTTGAACCCATTCGCAAAACGCCCTTCGCGTTTGAACCTTTCACGTTTCAACCCTTTCTCATTTATACCCGTCTCATTTGAACCCATTCTCATTTGAACCTTTTCTCGTTTGAAGCCATTCCCAAAACACCCTTCGCGTTTTAACCTTTCGCGTTTAGACCCTTTCTCATTTGAACGCGTTCTTATTTGAACGCCGTATTTCAAACCAATCGCCTAACGCTCTTTGCGCTTTAACCTTTTCTTACTATTTATGCCCTCCTCGGTTGAGCCTGCGTACTTAAATCTTTATTGTTTAATTAAACTCCGCCTCAAAACACGTAAGTGGCGTGTCAACCTTTTTAGAGTGCTCTGGGAATTTCAACCAGTCTCCTTTTCTGTGTCAAAAATAAATGAATAAAAATAATGAATATGTTGGCACTGTTAATAACAGTACCGGCTACTCCATAGCAATTGTTATTTGATAAAAAAACCAGATCTAAACCAAACAAGCACACAAACAAACAAACATCCCGCCAGAGTTGCCATTGTACATATTATTACAGTTCTATCATGTCCGTCGATCTATTTTCGTGGACTACCTGTGCCAGTGTGCACCGATGCGAACACAATGTCATGTTCCACACCAAGCCTAACTGGCGATCGCTTATCGCCCGCATTGGCAGCATCACTAAGCAACAGCCGCGGCTAGGGAGCCTTCATGTGCGCTTTGCTGAGGGTGATGCCACCCTTTGTAATACCACTCGCCGACAACCCAGCAGCCATTTTGTTTCTCGGCGATAATCCGTGGGGCTTATAACCCTCCCGGAAACAAGCACCTTATCTCGCAAGTGCTCGGAGCAGCGTTGTGGAACCCACGATGGAGGATTAGCGTTTTCGCCCCTCGGGTGGGAGGACCGATGGACACAAAGGCCACTTTCCGGCGCACGGGGAAACAATGAGGAACAAAATGGCGGCGGGAGAGGGTGTGGAAAGGGAAACAGGCAGTTGGCATCACTCTATGCGAAGCGCAATGAAGGCATCTAGCCGCGGCAGGTCTCTCGCCCTACTGTGCACCTCGTCGCTCGCACAGCGCCGCCGCCACCATTCAAGAGCATCACCAGCAGGGATCAGCAAACGATCCTCTGCCCACCCCCGCATGAATCATTTTAATCCTTTTTGCATAGGGTACCTTGCATTCGAAATATGTTCACAGAAATATTCTGTTTTCAACACCGTCACCTTACAAGTAAGCGATTCGCAAAGCATTATGGCATTCAAATCGTATGGCTAATCGTTAGGCTATAGCTGAACGGCTCTTCTCGAGACGCATAGTACAAAACGTTATTTGCCGCAGAATCAGTCATCGCACCTCAATGCGATCCCATGCTCAATAAAGCTTTATTCTGGAGCTTTGTTCCCACAAGATGGTAATTGGTTAAACTATCTAAGATGACCGCAGCAACAAAACACGGACCATTCAAAGGCCAGAGAATGCCTTCGTTCTCCTTAGAAAGTAGCAAAGGGAGGTGCGGTGATGCGTGGCTTGAGGGCTTTTCTAGCAGGCACAGATTGTTTTCCTAATTTCAGTCGTGAATCATCGGATGCAAATTGTGCTCATCTGGCATGCCCTATGAGGATATTGAATTATTTACAACCGGTGTCGGAGTGATCGTACAGATCTACCATAATTGTATATTTGCCTATGTGTCATCCGCCACGCCATGGATTGGCATGCACTCTAGACGTCATTCTCCAAGTAGCATTTCAAGGCGTAATAAAGCTTCAGGTGCCTGGACTTCATAATGTCATTTGTTCCTCTATTTCGGCTTCCTGTGAGTGTATGCTGAAATTATTGCTTTTCCCTAGCCTGATCATGTACAAGGTTAAAATGAGAAAAGTAGTTTTGAGACTGGTCAAAAACAGAAAGTATATATTTAGTAAGTTTGAAATGGGAGAAAGTTTAAAATGAGAAGAAATGTCTTTTTGAGGATGGTCAAAACCAGAAAGTATGTTTTGAGAAAATTTAAAAGGAGAAAGGTTAAAATGAGAAAGGTCGTTTTGAGAATGGTCAAAACGCGAAAGTTCGTTTTGAGAACGGTTTAAGGGAGAAAAGCGAAAGTTGTTTTGCGCAGGGTTGAAATGAGAAGGTTAAACCGAGAAGGTAGAAATGCGAATGGGTTCAAATGAGAACCACCGATCGCCAGCTCTCCTGCACACTCAATGTCTTTTCAAGTGGTTCATGCTTCACACTCAGTGGTAGGAGTCGTCCTTGCACAGTGAGAACATGTGAGCATTGGAAACTGCCACTGCCACTTCATTTGCAAAATACAACAATACGCTGTTTTTTTAGTATATTTGGTAACGGTTACAGTTTGTTCAAAAAAATTGGGTTGTGGGGATATTTATACAGCGTGTAGTTGGTCAGCCATTTAAAGTTGCGACGAGTCACTCGCTGTAGATGAGCAATTTAGCCAGTGCAGTACAACCGCTAGCCTGGGGTCTTTAACGTGCACCACGCAGTAGTGATACACGACCGCACGCCGGTACGATGCTCATCCAGATCGAAACGGGCAGGGGTGGGGCTCGAACCCAGGATCCCTGGTTCTGCAGCGCGAGCTTTCGCTCCACGCGCGTTGAGCTGGGTGCGCTGTAGCCCACTCGGCCACCGATCCCCCTACAGTTTGTTCCACGACCGGCTTTATAGGGGCGACCAGGTCACCCGAGGCAGCGCGAGCGCGCCGCATTTGCTTTTGCTTATTTAGTATTTTCTCTATACTCTGTTTCACCTTATGATGTACCGCAGGAAAGGCTACAAGCGCAAGCTCCTTGCTCTGGGGCACATCTCGGCGGCACGAGCTCTCGTGACTTAAGAGCAGCTGCCAACGCTATGAGCTCGCGCTTCTAGCCTTCGCTGCGGTACAACATAAGGTGAAACGAAGTATAGTTCGCTGAACCGCCACCGCGTTTACTGGCGCTGTAGCTTAACACACTAGCAGACGCTTTCGCGTGTGTATCTATGTGTGTCCGCTCCCCGACCGGCGACGTTTTGACGATAATTGGCTGTATTTTAAGGATTTTTCTCGTCGTTATTGCGATTGTACGTTCGGTAAAGAGCTACAAGCTGATTTGGATTGCATTCTTCTTTGGTCAAGAGATAACAAACAACTCGTTGACAGCTGGGCCCTCTCCAACCATCTGAGTATAAGCACCCAAAAGAGTGCTGCCATGCGCATGAGTAACAGCAGGAACGTCGCCTGCCCCAGATACTCACTTGGAGACTCTCCTATTGAGGTCGTAGAGTCTCTCCCCATCCTGGGAGTGACATTCACTCCATCACTGGATTTTTCATTGCACATCTCCAACACAGAGTCGAAGGCCCGCCGCACCTTGGGTTTCGTGACGCGTGTTTCTAGGTCTTGCGACCCTGAAGCTTTTCGCGCACTTTACACCGCTCTTGTTCTGCCAAGGTTAGAGTACTGCTGCTCAGTCTGGTCTCCGTACCAAGCTCACCTCACCTCGAAGCTCGAAGGTGTACAGCGCCGCGCAACTCGGACCTTCCACTCCCGCCTCACCCGTCTACGGGAGCCCCTGCCACCCTACGACGACCGTCTAAGGGCCCTCAAATGGCAGTCCCTACAACACCGGCGTGCTGTGGCGCGTGTTCGCCTCCTGTGCCGGCTCCTTGACGGTTCAATGGACGCAACCTATCTAAGTTCATCAGTGAGACTGAACAAGCGCTCTGATCAGCCTGTGCTCCAGCACGCCCGAACTGTCCACCACCGTCACTCTGTGCTCATTGACGCCCTCGAAAACTTCCTCGCAGCGCCCTTGTCCCTTCGTTCTCCCCTGCCGCAAAGCCGGGCTGACTCGGCCGCCTTTTGCCGTGAATTCTCACGCCTCCGCCAGCAGTGAGGTGTCCCCTCCTTCCCAACACCCGGATTCGGGGTCCTCGCGCTGGATTCTCTGCGACGCCTGGGGCGGCGGACGCGGATCGGGCTCGGGCGCTGCATCGGCGTTTGGCTGAGACTCGTGAGCAAGCGGGTCTCGGTCGGGTGCCGGTGCGTCGCCCGCGCCCGGCCTCTCCGCTGCGCTTTCCCGTTCTTGGTGGCGCGGGGATTCCAGCGCTTGGGCTTCGTGCCCGGGTGACGTCGTCCCTACCCTCCCGCATCTCGATGCTTGTCCATTGTCCTGTTCTTTGTTGTTGTTGTGTTTTATTGTAATTACCTTGCTCTGGGTGGCTGGCTAGCAGACGTTCACGCGTACGGGCCCCCGCCTATCTGCCTAGCCTTGCGAGCCACCCAGAGTACCTCAACTTTCGCTAATAAAGATTATTATTATTATTATTATTATTATTATTATTATTATTATTATCCCCTAAACTTAAACCAAATGCGCTATACCATGCACATCACTGCCTCGCGCCAACCTTCGACCCCTCCAACACGTTTCGTGAACCGAGGGGAGATCCCAAAAACAACGCATATCCACCTCCTAGGTGTCCTCCTCGACCAGCATATCGATTTCCATCGCTACGTCCAAAACGTCGTCTCCGGGGAAAGGTGACTCCTTGGCTTCGTCATTCGGTCCACAAGAAGAGCCAGTCGCGATGTACCCAGATTGCTGTTCACAGCACTGGTGTTGCCCATCCTGGAGTTTTGCTGCTCGGTACAGGATTCGGCAACCAGGCAACTTATTGCCTCCCTCGAGTCGGTGCAAAGTCGCGCTTCCTACCTTAATATGGCGCCAACTTGGCCCCCGAACACCATCCTATCGAGCACTGCACCACCTCCGTTCAGTCGGCAGGGACCCGCTTCCATATTAAGTAGCGACAACGCGGCTCCTAGCCACTTTTCTGCTACTGGACTCCTCGCTTCTTTTTTCCTCCTCCCTGCGGCGTACTCGCACTGATGGACTGTAGCCCCTTTTAACCCGGGCGCTTCGTCACCAGAACTCCTTCGCACCCCCTGCAATGCAACTTCGGAGGTCCCCCCCCCCCCCGCTAGTCAACAGTTCACCACCAATCGACAGTGTCTCACTTCGACCATTCACCAAGAGTGTCACGGCCCACCTGCGGAGCATCTAACTCGATATTTGATTCCGATCACGGGAGTGGGCTCCAGCAGGCGGACTGGATGCACCATCCTGTACACTCGCACACCCTATAGATGCTTAGCTCACAATACCAACTATTCTGCTCGAGCAAACTACGATATAGTGACTCATTTTACTATATTCTATACAAACTATGTGCTAGCATTAGCGCATGCCTATTAAATGCGACAGAAATCATCCGAAACCAACGTTATTTCAACACGCTCCCATTGCCTTCCATAGCGGCCGCCGCGCTTTAGGTGTTGAGCCAGGGCGGCACCAAGCGGAACCCCCGGTCCCTCCAAGCCGTTCACGTGATATTTCTTGGCCCGCGCGCTCCATAGGGACACGCGGAGTGAGCAGGTCGCCCCTATAAAGCCGGTCGTGGTTTGTTCACTGACAGGGCCATTGCCAGAAGGGGATCGGCCGAGTGGTCTAGCGCACACCAGCTCGGAGCACGTGGAGCGAAAGCTCGCGCTGCAGAACCCAGGGATACTGGGCTCAATCCCCACCCTGCCCGTTTCGATCTGGATGAGCATCGTACCGGCGTGCGGTCGTATCACTACTGCGTGGTGCACGTTAAAGACCCCAGGCTAGCGGTTTGTACTGCACTGCGCAATTGCTCATCTACAGTTGGAGAGACTCGTCGCTCATTAGGAGGCAGACCAAGGTCTCAGGCTGTATAAAGCACACACATAACCCAATTTTTTTAAGTGCCGTGAAACCACTCATCCCATATTTCCTGTAAAGACAATGCCAAAACAATTAGGTGTTATTTTTTCCTACATTCAAATTCTGTACGAACTGCCGACATGAAACTTGTACAATTTAATAAATATTGTCTGCATTTCCTTGTGTCGCTCATATCTCGTGTAGTTTCGCCTCTGTGCATGATTTGGCTGCCGCACACATGCTTATGCGGTTAGGGTGACTACCCAGCATATTCAGGATTGTTTTTTTTAACTGCACCAGATTTACAAATAATTAACGACATCTCTAATATCTTTTATATGATTATTTATTAAACGTCCCTTAGATTCTTATAATAAAGAATAAAATATACAGCTATATCTCTGCAAATCTTTACCATTTGGTATCTGCCTTTTTAGCGACGAGGCTTGTACCAGAACTAGTGCATATACCTCTAACGGAACAAGTTATAATAAAGAAAAGTGTAAGAAAATACAACGCAAATGAAATTTTTTTTTTTATATATAGCGTAGTTGAATCGAATAAAAGGGAAACATTCACTTTCCATAATTTATTTTCAGTACTCGTACATTATAAAGACACAAACTTTGCTCAATTTGAAGGCGATGTTCTACACGTAATATTTTTAAATAATACCAAACATAGTCGACTCGAAAAAATCCGCAGTTTAGTCACAGCTGTTCGCGGAGGCATACAGGGATTTTTACAAGGCTTGGAGCGACGAATAATAAAATAGTAGGTATAATGTTGTTTACTTAATTGCAGGTATATCACAATAAAAATAGGTGTTATTTTTGAATTCTTGAGATTGAGAGGTGATTCAAAAACGCTTAATAATGACAATTTTATGTTAATATAACCCATACGCCTACCATCGGCATTTATTTTTTAGCCTACTGAGATGCTTAAAAACTCGTTAGGGGTATACTTGTAACGGAATGTATACAAGCCTAAAATAAAGCTGTGAAAACGCGCCGCGATAAAAAAATAAAAACGTTTTTTTATACAGCGTGTTGAAATTGAACAAAAAGTGAAAACCTCCTTTATTTCTGTTACACTTATTAGTACTGCACATGATTGAGACACAAACTTTGCATCATGTGGAAGGTAAAGAAAGGCTCTACACGTGGTATTAATTTAAAGTTACTAGTATAATGACTAAAAACAAATTCGCAATGGTTTCGGCTACAGTTATACTGCGGAGGCATGTTTAACTTTACGCGATTGAGCGACGAATACAACAGAAGTTATACTTAACTTTATTCACTTGCATATACTATATCACAATAAAAGATATATAGTTTTGAATACTTTGAGATTGAGAGCATTAAAAACGCCACACGCGTGGACAATCAGTCGAAACCGTCGTTCTTTCCTGCCTTCTTTAAGATTTTTTTCGAACCAAATATGTCAGGACATTAAACAAAAGGATTGCTCCCCATTTTCAAATACGCCACGGTAATATAGAAATTTGAAGGAAAATAAAAAATATGACTGCACCTTTCGTTGCCTGTCCAAATGAAACCGCCCATATATATGTTATAATAATCGTTTATAAGGTGTTTTTTTTTTTTAATATATATTTTTTTACAGATTTGTTTGTAAAGCTACAGCTACACTTATATGGTTTGTGCGATTATTATACGCCCGGGAGCACGGGGTATATTCCGTATAAGTCGACTAATTAATAAAATTGTTAATTAACTTTAAATTACCGAAAATATGATATATTTAATTATAAATTTATAAATGTCTAAAACCCCCTAACCGCACGAAAGGAGTGCGAGAAGCGCAGGCGCGCACACACTCGTGGAGCAGGCACACAAATAGATAAGAGACGGGCGCCCGCGGGCGCTGCAACTGTGTCACTCGCTCCACGAGCGGGAACCGGCACCACTACGCTTCTCACGCGCTGATAGTATTTTTGAAATGACCGACGTAGGTTTCGGATATCGCTTCAACAAGTTTAATTGAAACCATATGCCTATTTTCACCAATTAAACGTTAATTAACGAATATTATTAATTAGCGACTTATCGCAAAGATTAGCCACCCAGATAATGTCCCCTCAAGCGTATAACCTGTCGCACAACCGCATAAGTTTAGCTTGGCGGTTTTTTAAAACAATCTGTAAAAATAAAAGGAAACACCCCAAAATAATAATAATAATAATAATAATAATAAATATATATATATATATATATATATATAAGAGTATATCTGTCTCCCCATTAATACGACCGTTGTTTGGTGTAAATACGGTATTCATAGAAAAAGGAAAGAGTAACAATCAAACGTTGATCGCAATTTACAAACGTTACCTCACAGGTTGGCACCCCACATCTTTCCGAAGATCGAACAGCTTCGAGAGGCACTTCATCATCAGTGGGAGTCAGGACGCGTAGTAGCGCCCTTGTGATCGTGGTGCTTATGGACACCTTCACGGCTATTTGCATATCGGAAGGAATGGCTGCCACGCATTTTCCATCGACGCAGTTCCATTGATGGCTGTCCTCGGGCATCCTGAAGCGGAGTCTGCTGCTGAAAGCCTTAAAACCGGCAACAGGAATCGGAGTAATGATCTCCGAAGTTTGGCGGTACCACAGGTATTCCGTTGAGGAACCAGCCAGAAGCTGACCGCTGGCCTCGACTTCGGGGAGTTGCAGTAGGCGTCCACGGTGTCGCCGACCCTGTAGATTGCGTGTGGGAGCCTGCCGATCCCGGGACCCCCTTTGGTAGATCTGCAAAGGAAGAGCCCGAAGAAGGTGAACCTATCCCTAGTGGGACAAGCATCACCGGAGGTTGGGTGTCTCCTTGGCATTTCCGAAAGACGTTCTAAATGCGCTCACTCAGCTTTCTGGGCATAGTATGGCGGCACAGCAGTGCACTTGCACGTGGATTTTGTGAATATAAGGCCGTCTAAGTAACGTGGCATCATATGGTGGGTGCCATGCGATTTGCGTGGCGTTGCGCCACCGTCACGGCATCGTAGTGTCAGGAACCCCAAACTCGTCAAACACAAAGTTGGGGCCGAAGTTCACGGAGCGCACCGATTGGACAATCACGACGATGACTTCGCGCTTTTGTCGCCAGCGTACAATCGGCGCGCTCCGCGAACGTTCGGCTCCAACTTTGTGTTTGACGAGTAGGTTAGGGCCTCAGGTGTCGGATATGACATCACAGAAGACCTGTATATACCATGCATTTAAGTTTTAATAGGGATTATGCTTACAAATAAACTAATATATATATCTTTCCGACTGCTAAGGCAGTGGTGCTAGCTGCGGCGCGTGCCCTTCGCAAGTAATAAAATCGGGCTCCTACCAGGCGCTGCTTGGCTGTGCCTTGTTTATGGTATGTGCATAGGAGGTACAGCTTGCATAGATCAGAAGGAATGTATATATTTATATATATTTTTGTACTCAAATCAGATCAATAATTTTAAAGAAATTGCTGTATTTGTTTTGTGGGTTATCTTGTCATTCATGCCAAACTGCATCTAGCCTGCAGCTGCAGTTTCAAACAATGTGAGCGAAAGTGATGTGGTAAATTTACCTGTGATATTAAGGACTCGTTCGCCGGCCACGGTCGCGAAGGAAGGAGCGTCGGAGGAGACCTCGCATCGGTACGTTCCTTCACTGGCCAAGCTGAGCTCTTTCAGCAGCACAGATGTGGCGTCACTCGCTGTAACCTGCACAGTGAGTCAGTGCCGAGTCTCCAGAGCCGCAGTTATACGGCTCATAGATCGCACAAAACACTTGATATTCCCTACAGACGCGATAACAGAATTACCTCCAGATACGCCTCAAGCATCTGTGAAACATGTTTGCTTCATACATAGGTGTGCTTCACACATGTCTGAAGACAGTTTTGTATGGCCAATGTCAGTCATACAAGGAAGAAACACTCGTGCAGTGTCTGCGAACTGTCTTGTATGATGTATTAGTGTGGCCGCGACTTAAACGACTTATGGTAACATCAGGAGCTCCGGAACCGGTGGGGGGGAATCGCACCCACAGGTAGACGTCGGCATTTTAGGTCGCCCTTACTCACCCTCAGAGTCACCTCGCCTAAGCCCTTCACTCACCGTCACCCTCACAGCTACACTCACCTTCAGCCCCTCACTCACCCTCATCCCCGCAGTCACACTCACCTTCAGCCCTTCACTCACCCTTACTGAACCTCACGCCCCTCACGCACTCACCGCCCTCACGACCCTCACGCATTCATGGCCCTCACGCCCTCACCGCCCTCACGCACTCATGCCCCTCACGCCACTCATGGCCCTCATGCCTCACTCACCACCCTCACGCCCCTCACTCACTCATGGCCCTCACGCGCTAACCGCCCTCACGGCCCCTCACGCACTCATAGCCCTCACGCCCCTCACCGCCCTCACGGCCCTCACGCACTCATACCCCTCACGACCCCTCACGCACTCATGGCCCTCACGCCACTCAGGCCCGCTTCAGATGGGGCAATTTCGCCCAGAAACTTGACGTCGCAACACCAGCAACACGGGCCGCCCGCCTTCACACGCAGCACCCAATTGCTGCAATTTGCCATCATCATCATGAAAATATTATTTTTCTCGCACTACTTAGACACGTTGAGAGTACTAATGCATCTTTCTGAAACAGTTTATTTCCAAAAACGATCAATTTCAAAGCAGAACCAAGTCTTTGTTGTCATCACCACCGGCACGAGGTATCACGTGAAAATATCGCGTCCCTGATTGGATGCAGCCGCTTCAAACGTCTTCGAAGTTGCTCCGAGTTGCTCGCTTGTTTCGAGCCGGACTCGATCCTCAGCAATTCGTGTCGATCTAGGGACAGTTAGGGAACAACCCGCCAGCAACACCAAAATTGCTGAGAATAATCGCTCCGTCTGAAGGGGCCTCACGCACTCACCGCCCTCACGCCCCTCACGCACTCATGGCCCTCACACCCCTCACGCACTCACCGCCCTCACGGACCCCTCACGCCCAACACGCACTCACCGCCCTCACGCCCGTCATGCACTCATGGCCCTCACACCCCTCACGCATTCACCGCCCTCACGGCCCTCATACCCCTCACGCACTCATGGCCCTCACGCGCACTCACCGCCTTCACGCCCCTCACGCACGCATGGCACTCACCGCCCTCATTCACGGCCTCCCTACGACTCACCCGTCTACACTCATGAATTTTCCTGGTTCAGAAACTTACTCACCTCGCCTCACCTGTGAGGATGAGGGTAAGCGAGTGAGTGAGGGCCCTCATGAGTGAGGTTTGCCGAGGTATGCCCACAGGTTCTAAAACCAGTGGGGGCATGCCCTCCCCACTCAATGCTGTTCCGAACGCCGTCCCCCCCCCTCTCTTCTCCCTCCCACCACCCGTGAAGCTGCTGCATGTTGAAGCTGCACTCGCAGGCGACGAGGCTCCACAGGCTAATCCTGTGCGAAAGACAAACCATACTGTATAGTATATATATAGAGAGAGAGAAAGAGGTGAACTACACGATTCGACATGAGCCCCCAGACGTCGCCCCACACTTCAGGATATACTCCGGAGCCCCCCTGGGTAACATACATCTTTGGCTGTGTGGGAAGCTTAGCCGTGAAACAAACGTTGTGTAAACTACTTGCAAGATTTCGAATATACACCTCGCTAGAGACAGTTTATCGCCAAGAACCAATATAAGAATTGTTCTGTCTGAGAGAGCAGTTCTGGTTACTTGCTCACCCTGTGTTGGACTCAAACATGTACATATGTTAATTTATTGAATTTAAGACATTTCTACAGATACCTTGTGGATAAGTTTCAATAAGAGTATGTTGTGCACTGTCTCAGTTGCATTTCTTTTACAGTTTTAGTGTATCTCAAGTAAATTTTTATCTTTTTATGGAAATTGCCGCTGGGATAATTTCCAGGAGTAGAGGTCGTCAGACACCTGAACACAAACTGCTGAGACTGGATTGATTGATGTGCAACATATAGTCACCCTCACAAACTCGTTATGCTTTCAACATTAGCCCTTGTGTGCACGTTGCTTATTAGCATGAAAATAGTTAGGTACATCACTAGACAAGTTTTTCTACTTGTGATGGGATCATAGTACATACAATTCAAAACATCGCTGGACGAGAACCAGGCGTGGTTATACTCTTCCAAGGTTGTAAGCCTAAAGTAAAGGACACGATCCCAAGGAAGAGAGCGGCACTTGGCTGTGTCACCTCGTGTGCTTTTCTGAAGTATAGTTATATTTGGGCACGTTTGTTAGGTATATCTATATACGATCCTATAGTTGCAGAACGCTTCCCGATGTCTGCTTTTCAACAAACTAGTCTTTGACACCTGAACCTGGAATTCTTACAATTCCATATAATCTGTTCCCTTGCACATCCCACGTTTCATTGAATGAGCTCTGTTTGATTATACCGACTTCAGCGGTTCAGGGTCCGCATGCGTCTGGGAATATGATGAAGAGAACATGATAGGCATTACCACAAAGGTTTTAATTTTCAGCGAAGTTGCTGTAACTAAAGTAGCCTTCTGTTGTTTCGGAAATAGCGTCTTCGCATCCATCGTGTAAGTTCTTGTTTGTTGACAGCGACCAGGAACCGCTCCGTACCGGTTTGCGTCCATTTAATCTACAAGAAGCCCTCGATGGCTTCGGTGCGCCGGCTCGCGAGCCCGCGCGTTGTAGCCGGGCTCTCCTCCTCTTCTTCTAATATCTCAACATCCTCCCCCGGCGGCGTTGGGGATGGTGTTCCCGCCCCTCGAGGAGATAGAGGCGCTGAACAGGGCGGCGCACTTGCGAAGCCGTTAGAAAGGCGTAGCGCGCATGCTCGAGTTACGCCGTCCCTTCGCCCGGGAACGTAGTCGTCACCCGGACCAAGTTTCCTATAGCAGAGGAGGTGTGTTGTCGTCCTCTACGATGACCACGTCGCCGATCTGTGGCCGAGGGCGGTGATGCTGTGGTGCTGATGCGGGCGGGATGCTGCAACTGCAGCAAATATCTCTTTCTCCACCGCTTCCAAAGGTATTCCAACGTCCAGCTTCCAAACTTGGAGCACGGCGGCGAAGGTCCACGGTGCCGAGCTCAGCGATGCAGGCTCCACTTCCAATGGTAAGACTCGACAGCGCGTTTTCCTAGGAGGAAGTGCGAAGGTGCCCATGCCCGAAGATCGCCGGGTTCGGAACTTAGGCAAGTGAGTGGGCGGGAATTTAAAACGGCTTCAACTTCGAGGAGCACAGTGGTCAGCTCCTCAAAGGGCGACAGATCTCTGCTGCGACGCAGAGCATCGTTTCCAGCAGTCTCCTACAGAGCGGACGGTCGCGCTCCCACCATCCTCCCGCACGCGGGCTCGCTCCACGCCGAAGCGCCATTGGATTCGGAGTCCGCTTGCTGTAGTCTTGTACTTCAGGCGAGGAGGCGAGGTTGGAGGAGTTTTGCGGATTGGCGGAATGTTCGAGCGTTGTCCGAGTAGACTATAGATGGCAGACCTCCCGCGAGCGATCAAAACGACTTGTGCGGCTGAACAAAAAGCGCTTGAGACGTCGCGCGCTGAAGTAAGCTCGAGGTGTATGGCTCGGGTCAAGACCGCGACAAGAAAATCCGCGATGTAGGCCTTCGTACTCGACCGCGGCAGCGACGAACATACAGGGGTCCGCAGAAACCGATGCCGACGACATTAAACGGACCTTGTTTCTGCAGATTCGCCCGCGCGGGAGAGGAGCCACGGGTGCAGTTTCTGGTACGAGCTCCTTGGCGCTTGCATGGTAAGCAGGTGTGCAAGACCCTTTTGACGGTTCTGGCGTCCCCTCGGTACCCAAAATCTTTCCCGTAACCTCAGTCAGGGTATCTTTGTATTCCACTCGCGAAGCAGTCGGTTGTGTGCGTCCAACACTAACAGGTGTGTAACCTGCGCTTGGGCGGTAACAAATAAGGGTGCTTCAAACCTTGTGATGCATTCATAGCTCCCGTAGGCGGCCCCCCAACACAAAGCATTGTACCTTGTGGTCCGATGAACGGAAGTAGACGCGACGGGATGCCTGAGCTGGCAGGCAGGGGCCGATTCTCTTCAGTAGCGCTGCGACTTCAAGTGGAAAGGCTTCTTGATTCGGACGACGCGAATCCAGTAAGTCTTCAGCAGATGTCACTTCTGCCGTGAAGTCAAGCGGTCCCGAGACAGAAACACGACCGGAGCGACGCATTGTTCATGAAGCGCCGAATCCAGGCAGTGAGACGGGATGACGCGAGATAGCGATCCGTAATTAGACAATCTCGAGTAACGGGCTCGTGCCGTTTGACGTCGTGACCGGAGAGATCGTGCTCGACGATGCTACCGTCTCTCGGAAGAATGGTGAGTTGGCTGCGAGTTTCTTCGACGGAGCCAATCTGTCGACGACTGGGTTAACCAGAGGGGTCCATTCCACCATTTCTGACTTTTGAGTAGGGAACGTGGCTGGGATACCCCTCGTGTGAGCAGATCTTGCGGGGTTATCGCGACTCTGGACAGTGGGACCAAGGAATCCTTCGGTGAGACGCTGGATTTCGGTCACGCGGTTGCGGACGAACTGTTGCCATCTTGCTGCGTCACCGGCGTATCCAGCATAAAGCAATCTCGGAGTCCGTCCAAAATTGGACTTGCAGGTGGGCAATTCCTGCTGTCTTCTTTACGTAGTCAAAGAGGCGAGCTCCAACAAGGCAAGCTAACAATCTCCAAGCGGGGGTAGCGTCACTGGTCGCACGGGCGTTGCGCGGAGCGGCTGATTAGCCGTTTGTCGTGAACGAGCCCTGCTTGACGGGTGTCCGCAGATAGATTGCCGCACCGTGTTGCGCGGGGGCCAGCGCCGACAAAAATGTGCATCTTCCACGCGGCGTATTCTCCCTGACTGTTGGCGGGTAGGGGCGTTTCGTGGTAGACGCAGAGGAGAGCGACGGAAGCTTCCGGAATACCAAGATTCCCATTCCCCTTGTTCCTTGGGGGTAAGGACCTTGTCCCGCCGCGTGCAAAGCTGATAATCCAAGGCGTTTCTGAAACAGAAGTCGTGCACGGATCACGCAACGGCGCGAGGCATCCTCAGGGGATCGAAAATCGTGAAAATGCCTGAAGGAGGTGCGCTTTGTCGCTCGATGCGGTGGGAAGGGAGGCCCCATTTGTGCCGATACGACCCGTCAGCTGTGCGGTCCCATTCCAGACGCTAGCACCTTTATCGTGTCTGTTTCGGTTGTCGCATTGTCGTACGAAACACCATCCAGGCAGGAACACGCTCTGAGCAGGCGAGAAGAATTCGATGACCACTTACAGAGTTTCATCCCAGCCTTCGCCAGGATGGACGTGGCATCGCGGTAAATGTGAAGGGCGTCCGTTCCTGCCGACGGCACCCGCAACGAGGTCGTCGTCGATAGCGAATGAGTTCTGTCGCCTGCGTGACACGACTGAGGGTAGTGATTCTTCATTGATTCATGGTGATAACGGAGCGTTGCTGCCAGAAGGAACGGACCTCGATGACGCTCCCGCAATGGAACACGAGTCATACGCCATTCGACAATGGGAGGTGGAAGCCTCTCCATCTTCTAGTGGCAAGTGTTCGATCCAAAGAAATCTACAGGGCGTCACGGTCTGGTGCTCGCGATGCCGATTTGAAGAAAGGCCTTGTGACTGCCAGCGGTCAGGATGATCTGACCGTTGCGAACGTGAGGAGGAGCTGTGCTCAGGTCCGTGTCCAGTTTGGGGCCCTTGTCCAAAACACTATTCACTGACGGCATGTTCGAGCGTGGGACGAAGCGTCAAAGACTACGCGAAGCTTTAGTTGCGACTCGCCTCTCTTCGGTGCACCACGGCGTGATGGGGTAAGTAGTATACACTTTCACAGAAGGGGAGTGGAAGAGGCTGGAATTCGCCCAGCGTGCCCTTCGCGAAAATACCGTCGGATAGCGTCGTCGGTGTACTGTATCAGAAGTTCTGGATTGTGCTGAACATCGCCGAAGCGGAGCATGGAATCGAGTGACAGCTGCCAGCGACGGTTAAGCCACTGATACCAAGTTCTCGGGTGCCGGAACATCAGAGGCACTTCATAGCAGGTCCCCTCTTTTTTAATGATTCTTGTTCTCGGAATTGAAGCAACGCTGGGTGAGCGGCCGGGTCAGGTGGAGGAAGGTCAGAGGATCACCTGATTGCATCCAGTCGCCAGCAGCATTCGGATGTGATCAGGAAACGGTCGGGTGTTCGCTGTTTCGTAGCTGACAACGGTGCAGGGCTGTTGTGCTGCCCGGCAATCAGTTGAGCAATTGTAGCGCCCCTTGTACCATCCACCCAAAAAGGGTATGGACTGCTGCCAGTTGATCGGCAGCTCGACGGATTCGTCCAGCTACTACCTGCCAGTAGAGAGGTCGGAGCCGACAAGCACGCTTATCTCCTTGTGTCGGCTCCTTGTAAACTCGGGGAGGGACGTCGAGCCACAATCAGCTCCTTCGGAATGTAGCGCTGATTCTAAGATATCATTGTCGAGTAAGCGAGGCGTCCGTACGGCACAGAGGTCGGGCACTTCGAGCGCCTCCATGGCAGGCCCGTTGCTCGCACCGCAGCTGACTCTGTAGCGTCAAGCCCAGCACGGCGGCAACGATAATTTGTCGGGTGCTCCAGTGGGCTCTGAATGTGTAGACCGTGAGCTTCCTTCGGTACCGAGGACTTCGCATTGAAGCCCCCCTCGGCGGTGTCTCGCTTTACGAACGTCCGTTGGCTTCCGGTGTCCAGGAGAACTCTACCAGGGCACTCGTCAGTGGTGCCCGTAGCCCATGCTTTCGCGGCTTGGAGCAAAACCGACGAAGCTCCCGTGCCGCTGGTGGGAGCGCTGGTCACGGCGGTTATCGGAGTCTCCTCTGGTTCTCGTTCTGCGATTCGCCGGGAACGCAGCGAGGTTCGGTCTGGACTCGTCTCTGGAGGGGAAGCGCCATATGTCGCAGAGGATAAGTCAGGCGACGTCCGCTGCAAGTACCGCAAACCAGTCGTGCCGAAGTACTTGGCAATTGCGGGCTGGCGTGGTTAATCTTGCCGCATTTGAAGCAACACCAGTGCAGCCCTCTGCTCGCTGTTCCAATGCTCATATCTGGCGATATATTAGAACCGGGAGTCCGGGAGTTGAAACGTGTCGCACTGCTGCCACAAAAGCAAGCATGACCCAGGCCCCGGCGGGCATATTTACCGACGCAGTCGGCGGTGGCGAGAGCCGATGGAGAACTGGGATGAGGCGATTGGCTGTCAGGTAACCCCTCGGTCTTCTTTTGTGGTGGCACGGACGAAGACCATCGACTCCTCCTTGACTCCTCCTCGCGGACTTTCTATTTGTATTCGAAGAAACTTCAAAATCGTGGCAACTTCGGTTGTATCTGGGATGCTGCTACCGGTACTCGGTAATTGCCCGAGTCGTCTCGGCAGACCCCTTTCCTTCAGGTTCAGCTCCAAAGAGAATAGCGAGGTCATTGGGGAGCCGACCTCAGAAGAACGCGTTGGAGAACGACTTGCGTACTGAGCAGATGGGATCGCCCAAGCCTTCAAGACAGCTTCTTGTGCGGAACTGTATAGAGTCATACTAGACCGTCGCAGCTGCGCGATGTTGTTGGAGCCAGGGATGGGTGCCAACGCTAGCAGTTGGTCGATATGCTCGGTTCACCAGAATGCTGTTCCTGTCCAAATCTTCAAAAGGCTTTCGATAGCGAGCTCGTACCTTCGTCCGATAGCCCCACCCATTCAATTGCTTTGCTTCAGCTGGTCCAGTCAGATAAGTCTGTAAATATTTGAATTTTCATGTGGAAGGTCGACGTTGTCGAATCGTCGCCGAAAATGATCCCAAACCCCTTGCCAGTCACGGAGGTTCCCTGAAAAAGGAGGTATTTGCAGCTTCGGTAGAGCGATGGTACGCGGTGTTCGTTGAACGGGTGTGAGGAGGTCTTCCGCCCGGCAGAAACTTGACCCTGGTCGCCGATGACGGTAGCGTTGTCCGTGACTTGGGATGGATCGTTGGCGACAGTGGCCTGGAGCTAGAGCACAACGAACTTCGGGTGACGGTGTGACTGATGTTCATGTTGTATCTAGCGTGCCGGCAACCTCGTTCTCCAGGTCGTCGTCGTCCACCAGATCGCTGATCTGCTTGTCCAGGCTCTATCAGCTGCGCTCTTTTGAGGAGGAAATCGAGGTGTACTTGCAGGTCGGTGGGGAGTCGGGATCAGGGGCCTCGTAGTAGATCGGTGAGCGTGTTCAGGGTACGGGTAACGGCTGAACGGACGACGGCGCGTGTCCTCTTCATGCGGTCCATGAACGTCGGTGTTCGTGGTGAGGCTGGAGCGGTCCTTCAAAGCCTTCCCGGGTTTCGGCACCAGATGTTAAAGAAAGGACCAGAACCGCTCCGTACCGTTTGCGTCCATTTTATCTACAAGAAGCACTCTGATGGCCGGTGTGCTGGCTCGCGAGCCCGCGCTGTAGCCGGGCTCTCCTCTTCTTCTAATATTCAACATGTTCCACTTCAAGACACTTTGCAGTGCAAAGTAACTGCCCTAATACTCCTAAGATGACGAAGTATGTATTTCATATTTTATCTTAAATACAGATGTCAAATGTATTGTACAACGCATGATATTAATAGGTACGGCTAGGCCAAAATAGTAATTGATTAGTTAGGAGCTCTTGGCGCAACAACAACGTGGCCATTCTACGCCAAAGTTAACTATTTGGAAACGGCAGAGTGTAACAGTGATGGGATCATAGCACTACCGCAATGCCGAAAGAACTATGGCAACTATTAATATTTTCGCTAAAGTAATTAAGGGACTGTAAAATGAAACGGTGAGCGGCCAGCACGGATGGTTGTCAATCAACAACTTTTCTCTGGAAAATGGGGAGACAGGCAGAACGCCGTCATAATTTTACGTACATTTACAGTGACCTCGAAGATGGTAAGCTTGCGTAGGAGGGTAGTCACCTGGTAGATAACGAAAGAACTCTGTACCCATCCTTGTACCACTTGACGGAGTAGAGGCTGGCGTCCGCAAGGTGGCTAGCGACACCCAGCTCAGCGCTGCGTCCCACCAACGCAGCCTGTGGGACATCCACGCTGAGCAGTACCAGGGATCCCATGTTTATCGCAGCCGTTTCTGCATCGTATGCACAGGCGACTCCTCTGGTCAGCAATAACCTTAACTTGGTCATCTGTATAGCATGGCAATCCAAGCAATGTAATGCACGATGGAAGGGCAAGCAACACGGGCAAGCTGGTGAACTTAACAATTAAAGGGTTTAAAGGCGCGGACTGAAACAGGACGACAAGCCTTTTAACCTTTTAATCGATATGTAGCGACTAGGCCCAACCAAACGTTCATCATGGTGAACTTACTCCGTAATAAAAAAAGAAGAATAAAAATAAATAAGAAGACATCCGCACAGATTGTTTTAAAACGCAGCTACAGATTTTCTTCAGGCGCCACCCTCACCTAATGTCACCAATTCCACCTCCTCACAAAAAGACAAGGAAACCGACATATAACAGCCCCGGGGATTTGGGGTCATTCCGGGCAGTTGTATGTCCACACTGTTAGCTGCCTTTTTGTAAAAAGGCAACTAACTGCTGCAGGTTGCCATTTTTGCTTTGAATGAAAGAGTTTACGACAACTTGAGGGATTACGGTGCAATCGATCGACCTGCGGATAGTCATGTTTGAACGCTGGTCTGAACCGTAGCTCCTATTGTACTGTGGCCAATTTGACTGTCCTCTGCGATGTCCTCGTTGTCCTCCCGAGAGCGATTGCGCTCTCGGGGATGTCTACAGAAATTAATTCAAGACGACAGTTGCAGCCCGCACGGAGAGGAGTGCAAGAAACAACAATAAGGACTGCGATAGAAAAACTAGGATATGACTCTAGGTGGTGCGAGAAGAGATAACGCCATCCAGATGACAAGGCCGTACAGCTAAATATTTTACGTCAGCTAAAGAAGGCCAACGCACAGATTGTATACGAGTGCGTCGTCAGCATTCGGCCGGGACTCGTGTCATCGCTGATTGAACACGAGACGGGTTCCCGCCAAACGAAGCACACCATCTTTCAATCTTACTCCTCAGGATGGCCTCCGGTTAATGACGTGGAAAACTCAGCATTGTGGCTTGGATATCTAGAAGGTGCTGAATGAAGGGCTTGCAATTAATGCTTGAGAAGTCATGAGTAGGGGTGTGCGAAGAGTGGTTCGCATATAATAGCGATGTTTCATCCCTAGCTTCTGCACTGCTAAACAAACAGGTCTTCGTGGCTTCGGCTCGCATTGCCAAGGCTATGAACGACCCACTGCTATTCGCGCATGTACTACCCTTAGTAAAAACCGTCTGTGGCGCATCTTCTTTAAAAATGAAAGTAATATGATAATCTATTACGCATTTTATGACCACCGAAAACACAATAAACCTAAATGAGTTAAAAAGGTTAAAAAAATGCCTCTGAAAGTGAATGTATGTATCTGTCCCAAAAACCATGCATGTATGTGAAAATTTCAGTTTCTTTATTAGTACGATGTATACTTCAATTAAAATCTGCAGCTTGGTCCGCATCTGCGCTCTGAGGACAGGAAAGACACCAGGCAAAAGGGACGTCATTAGTGATGTCAGATGACCCTTGATAATGACGTCATAACGCCTTTGACAGATCATAGACGACAGAGAGGCTCTGCCGCAATGCCCTGCGGCAATCTTTGTACCTTTAATTTTTGCAAGTTTCTTTCCCAGTATTAGTGGGAGAATTCTACATGGCCTCCAAGTTCCTCTGCTCTTTGCTCACCTCGTGCGTTTGTTTACCCCCGATTTCAAACCAAAGCGACGCGCGCTGGCTGCCTCGTCATCGCGTGTTTCCTACGCGTCCTAGCGGCGAGATACTTTGGTGGCGCCCTCCTTGGTTCCCTCTCGTGACGTCATTGCCTTGCGAGCAGCAAGTTCGATGGTGTTTGTAATTAGCATGATGGAAGCTTGGAATCGTTGCGCCCTCAAAGCAACACTGCCAACACTGCCAAAATTAAAGTTCTAACATTCCTCTTATTTCCGTCGATAAGAAATTCTTTGCTGACGTCATAGTCAGCCTTCGGCCAATCGTGGCACGCCGATCACAACGACGATTTCGATCGAAGAAACACTCGACCCCCAGGGGCAACAAACCGTTTTCGAGCCCAGTCACACGGGTCTGAGGCTAGACTCTCACTGGCGTCCCTGCTAACCCTAACCGAGTGGACTGTGATTTTGATAGACGCAGCCTTCGTAGGCGCAGTTTTGAACACTGCTGGCGGCTAAATTCCTGCTGTATTTTGTGCTTCACGGTGCATGTATTTTCTCGAGGACATTAAGAAAGCATTGTACCACATTTAAAAAAAGCAACAAAAAGAAACTGCGAACTATGTTTTGTTGGGTACGCGCGCGACAGAACCAATGCAACTGTTTCGTCCTCTTGTGTGTTCCTTTGTTTTAAGTGGATATGTTAGATGTCGTGTTTTTTGTTTTTTCTTACGATTAGGTTTGACGGCGTTGCCCGATTAGCCGCGTGTCGAACGACAAAGCGCTTAGCTGTCGAAAATAATTTACAACAGAAGATATATCTTCTGTTGTAAATTGTAAATGAGCGTAACAACGCATTTTTCACGCTCACAAGTAACGTGTTTACCAATGGACAGGACACGGACATACAATTTAGCAAGTGTTGACATTCGAACAATACATTGTACGTACTACACGATGCAGCGTTATCTGAAAATACTTTATTTAAAAAAAAAGATCTCCAATAACGCAGTCAGAGTCGACGACAATCAGATCTTGATGATCGGATGGAATCCAAGATGACATCATTTTGGGTTGCGTTTGGGGAGAGAAGGCATGGAATGCGTACGAGAGACTCGCCGGCAAGACTAAAACCCGCAACACCGGGAGCAACCTAGCTCTGCGTCTTAACATAACCGAGGAACTACTTGCGGAATTAGCCGGGGAACAGTTCTTTCCTCAACAACTTACGCCACTACCGGCCGACACACTACTGCCCATCATAAACGAACAACAGGGGGACGCACCATTCACTACGGTGGAGCTCATTCATGCCCTTAGATGGCGAAGGCGAACTCTGCACCTGGTCCAGACCAAGTCACCATAACGGCGGCTCCGGAACCTTCCTATGGAAGCGATGAACGAACTCCTCAACACATTCAATGTGGTCTGGATGGAAGGAGGAGTGGAAACGGTCCACAGTGATTCCCATTCCGGAGCCCGGCAGGACTCCACACGCAATAGCAAACCTCTGACCGATATCCCTCCACCTCCAATTCTACGCAAGGTATTGGAGCGCATGGTCACCGGCCGCCTGCAATGGATCCTCGAGACTACGGGTGCCCTCCATCTCACGCAAACGGGTTTCCGACCTCATATGTCAACTCAAGACAGCCTGGTAATGATTCATCATGACCTCTACGAACGCCACCTCTCCAATTTACAGCTTCGGACACTCGTCGCCATCGACTTGCGAAAGGCCTTTGACTCTATCCCGCGCTCCACTGCGGTCGCTGCTGCGCAAAGGCCAGGCATACAGGGCCGCCCCTTAAATTTGATTAAGACCTTTCAGAAAATCGCACCTACCAGGTAGCGATCGGAAATACAAAAGGGTGCTTAAAGGCCAACAACATCGGTGTACCTCAAGGGGCGGTTCTGTCGCTGCTCTTTTCAACCTCGCCATGACCGACCTCGCCCTAGCCCTTGAGGCCGTTCCACAGGTGCGTTATACAATTTATGCCGATGACGTCACCCTGTGGACGACAGGCGGACTGGCATCCGACCAGCAATACTACATGCAAAGTGCTCTTGACATCGTCCCCACTTTCGCACAAAACGCCGGACTTGAGCTTTCAAAGAGAAGACCATGTATATGGTAATTCGCGCAAAGCGCAATATATCGCGAACAGACATTCATCTTCAGGCGGAAGGCACTCCCATACAAAGGCAGTGTGAAAATATTGGGTGTCCTCTTCGACCACCGCGGAAGGGCCATCACATGGATGATGCACGTAAAAGCGCAATGGAAAAACGGTCTGACCCTCTTCAAAGCAATTACCAACAAAGCTTGGGGGCTCAGGAAGTCCTATTACGCCGCCTCGTGCGAACGCTTCTAGTGTAAAAGGTTTTTTTATGGACTGAACTTTCAAAACCTAACTCGGACGCAGGAGACCACACTCGTCACAATAAATCGGGCCGCAATAAGAATTGTAACGGGTCTCGCTCGCTTCACGCCGGTGGAAGAGCTCTGAACGCATCGCGCAGATGAATATACCTTCAAGAAATCGCCGAAGAACAACGAATCAGCCAAGCCCTGCGCCTGTCCCGGACCCGCCAAGGCAGAACTATTCTGACACTGGGTGGACGCGCCCATCTCACTGAAGGCCCACTTATGCCGAAGCCTCCGCCCCATGGGAAACGGAGGCGGTCACCGTCGCCAAACCGATTCCAAAAAACCAAGGGAACGACTCGCCGGGACGAAGAGTCACCCAAGCCTCCAACCACATGGCAGAAGTCGGCGGTCTCGGAGGGCACGTCGAAGAGTTCTACACAGACGCGTCGCGCTCTGAGACCGGCCGCACGGCTATCGTCTGGTACACCCCTACAAAGCAGGACACACAGCAAGAAATCGCTGAAAACACGAAGAGCACGTACGTGCTCAGCAAAACTGGGGGCGATCGTGATGGCGACACAGGCAGCCATTCTGAAGAGAGCCAATATCACAGAAACTCTCATATATACAGATTCTCCAGAGGCACTCCGCGAGTTGCGTTGCACGGACACATGTAACGCCGTGGTCGCACAGATCCGAACATTGGTGCGCAAAGCGAAGGGCGACCAAACGATCACTGTCGCGCGGCTGGCAGGCCACGAAGGCATTCCTGGGAACGAGAGGGCGAATGGAGCCGCGAGGGCACGGCTACAAGCAACACAGTCCTCACAGGGCCCGGTTCCTCCGCTCAGTCCTCGCAAGGTGCCTGAAGACAATGCCGACTTGAACCTTTCCGAGGTCAAACGCGAAGAACGAACAGCACGCAAGGCGCGCCTCACTTCCTCCTGCCGCCCAACCTCACCGCATTCCGAGCAACTTTCCGCGATGGGAGCGAGTGGCTCTCAACCGACTCCAAACGAATACGGTGCTGACGCCAGACTGGCTGTCAAGAATCCACCATGCGACGGATCCAGACGACGCCGGCCTCGATCCGAACTGCGAACGCTGCGGCGTTCCTGCCACCTGCCCCCATCTCGTAGGGCCTGCGCGGGATCCGCGCCGGAGCGCGAGGCCGCGATCCGCAACCTCCCTACCACATACGCCCTTGCTCCTACACAGAGTGGACGAAACCGACAACCGCCATTCAGAGTGAACAAAAACTCGTCTACACATCTCTCATCGACTTCCTCCGATCCTCCGGGATCGGTAGGTTCATTTAATCATCGTCATTTTCACTTCCCTTCACCCTTTCCCCCTCCTACTCTGAGGCCTTCAGGTCAGAAGGCGGCATCATAATAAACGTTTTTACAATACAATACTTCCCTTTTTTCACACCAGAACCAAGGTAAAGGAACGGGCGCGACTGACTCCTACCTGAGCAACCATTTTTGGTTATGACTGGGAAGGACTCTACGCGGGTTATGTCTGGGAGGGGGAAGAACAGTTGTCATTGCTCGAAAAATCGCGTCGAGGGCCGTTCGACGTCCTTCCCCTCCTTTGTTTCCCGCGAATATCGAGCAGAAACGCTTGAATGGCAGGTACTTACCAGCCCTATTTCTCACAATGTAAGATAACACAGTAAGGGTACGCAGCATGCATCAGAAAAATAAGGTGGAAGCATTCAAGAGGGGCCAGAAAATGTCGAATGCAAAACCGCAAAACAAGAATACCGCGCATATCCCCATTCCACATTAAGCGCCCATTACCAAATTTCTAAGATCAGAAATCACGCACAGTACATTTATATGTAAAACTGATGACCGGACTAGCGCCCATCCCCCATTTTTGTGCGATTATCTCCAAAGTTTGAGTGGGCACTTGCCCGGTATTTTACGGTAGGTAGAGAATCGCGCTTAGCGGGTTTCCACAGTACAAGACAGCGGCGGAAACATTCTAGCTGATAGGGGGCGCGAGAGTCGCACCAGCAGCATCAGCATCAGCAACATGGCGGCGGCCTTGGAGCGTTTTTTGGAGAGGTCTATATGTTGCACGAGAGACGCACTGGGGAGTTGTAGTAGATCGTTTTTCCCCTTCGCTACGGTATCCGTAAAGGAAACGCTGCAGCTCCGCATGCGCGCCGCCAGCTTTGTCTGCATAGTTCAAGGTCTTGTAGCGGATTAGGGAGCGCTATCCGGGTGCTTAGCGGGCTGCGGGAACGGTCTACTACAACTCCCTATTATGGAACACTTGCTCGACGCATTCAGGAGACAAGTGCACCACAAGTGGTAGTCTATAGACTATGGACCAACACGCGGCCCTGACGTCACGCAGCTGCGGTGGCGCTGTTGACGGCACTGCGCATGCGCAGACGCTTCACTCCACGTGAATTCGGTTTCTGCGCACGCGCAGTGCCCACACCTGGTGTGGGCAAACGAGGGCTTGTTTGTAAACAGCGTGTCGGTCTATAGCTTCGTGTGACTAGGTTAGAGTATTCCCAAGCGCTCGATTGGGGTCACGTAGTTTATGAGCTACGTTTGCGATATGGGCTGCAATGAGGGAACGAAAGCGTTGGTCGTCTGCAAGTGCCGCCACATTTTCGTCCTCTCAACGTGACAACGCGACGCGTGAACACTAGCGACCTTCTTAAGATGGAGGCTTGGGCGAGTTACCTTTCAGTCACTGACGATTAATCCAACCAGAAGACGTCCGCCATTTAAATTTCAAACGCTCTCTATAGTTTGAGTTTCACCCTAAATCTACACTCTCTAGCCTAGCTCGGCTATGACAAGACCCAGAAATGCTACACCGCTTGCCTCTATCGATGACCTTCATCTGTGCTCTTCCAGTCACGGTTCGGAAGCTGGGTGGTCCGGAAGACACCTCGCAGCGGTACTCTCCCGAACTGGCCGGAGTCAGATCCCTCAGCTCCACCGACTCTGCGTTGCTTAGTTTAATCTGAAAAGAAGAAAAAGAGGCGGGAATCTTGGTACCTGAAACACGTGTCTGGCCCTTGCGCTTGGCGTTCTGTATACGTCCCACGAAAAAGTAACAGTCAGGGCTGGGCAGGAATACTCCAAAAAGTATTCGGACATACAAGTACTGGGACACACGCATTTCAAGTATAAAATACAATACTGAGGTACAGTTTTCTTTTTCTATAACGGGATATCCCTAAATCTTTCTCCAAAAAATGGCAAAAAAAAGTAATATCAAATACGGACACAGATATACTTTTTTTGTTGTTGAGTGTAGGTAGGTGTGAAGGTGTGCGGTTTGTAGCGAATTCAAATGGTAGTTGCAAAAATATTCGACAAGCCAGGAGACGCCATTAAAAAAGATAAAAAAAACACTTCATGTATATAAAACAAATTTATTAAACGTTTAACGAGTGCGTGTAATCGTCTCTTCGTTTTAGAACATGAACGTTCCCTTACCTCAAACTCTTTATCACAGCTACCACTCCGAATGCCGTTAAAACATTCTTGCCATAGTGAACCACGTAGTTACGGGATGCAGACGACTGTTTTTTCATGTTTGACAGAAGGCATCTGCCCTACCCTAAATGACCACTGTGTTGCCGTCAAGATTCGTGTCAAACAGTCGTCTTAAGCACTTCTAAGTCCCCTGCAGGTGGGGAGATTAGACAACGCAGAACCAGCACTCTGGAACAACGTAGCCGGACCTGTCTGCACGATGGCACTCTATTCTGCTCAGAAATTGTTGCAGCATATAAGGTGGAGAAGGCCCTCCCACAACGTATTTTTACTGATGATTGGTGGTTTACTTCTCGCCACTCGCCTACTTTGCTAAAGTTTAAAAGTGGAGGGCCTCGCGGGCGGAGCTTATCCTGGTATCCTTTCAAGTGACCTTTCCTCAAACCACTTTTCGGTTATTAATTTTCGCGATTGCCTGCAACCAGACTTCCCCCTGTGGGAGGGTCGTGTGACGGGTTTATATTATAAAGTGTGGGACCCCTTAAAAACCTGGTTTTCAGGGTATGATAAAGACCCGACCGATAATTTTAGACAATAAGTGTAACGAGACACCTAAGCCTGGCAGTGAATCGCGATTAGGCACTACATCATAACTGTTTTCGCTACTGAAACGCAACTACTATTTTCAAATGTATCTCAACATAAATACGGATATTGAAAGGTACCGTTAAGACACCATCGCGATACATTTGTATCGCGATACTGCCCCGGATTTTCCGGTCGTGATACTTGGCTTGATTGGATTATGACGGCCGAACCTCTTGTGTCGGGCGATCAGTCTTGCAAACTGGATCTAGATAAATAAATTATTAAAAGCTTAAACACTATGTCATCCGCATAAGGCGGGAGTCATTTGTACCATCTGTCTCCCTCGCTGTAGTTCATCCAGAAAGCTCCTCCACTGTCGTCCAGTGCTCTTTAGATCCTTGGAATATATAACGTAAACAACAGAGGAGATAGAGGGATCTCTGCCTTAGTACCCGTTGGGTCTTAATCGGGTCTTTTTATATATCACCCCACTGCAGCACAACACTGTTGTTTCTGTAGATCTCTTGCATTATGTCCCTCCACTTCACCGACATGCCAAGCTCCTGAAGGCCGATTCATAGCACGTGAAATACCGCGGAAGCGCCCACTTGGTTCAAGCGCCCACTATCAGCGTTTCCAAAACTTGTTAATTCTACAAATTATATTCTAAAGGGGCCCTGTAGCTTCTACCTTTTTTGCGGTTTCCACGTCCCTTGGGGTTCGCGCAAGCCAGCGGGCACGGAGAGAGTAACTAAATATCAGTGCGTCATATTTTAACCGGACGACGCGGAAACCTCCTCCACCGACGAGGGCGACCCGCGGTACCGAAAGCGCGCAAAATGTGACGTCTTAGGTCCTGGCCTTACTACTGGTCAGAGCCGCTAAAAGCTTTTTTTTAGTCGAGATAGAAAATATAAGTGTCGCGAACCGTATTCAATTATGTATGAAAGTAGTTTTTGTTCAGTATTTTAGATCAGAAAAGAAACAAATGCAGTTTATAAAGTACGGAAACAAGAAATGACCCGTCGACATACCCGCCACCAAGCGGCGGAAAAAACGGCGCATACTAGAAAGGGCTAGTGGGATGAGGTGCCGACGGACGGCGAGCGTAGAAAGGTCCCGGAGCGTAGAAAGGCCATTTGGCGGTATGGCAGCGCGAAGTGGCTCCCGTTCTGTACTGATCTTTACCCCGTGTTTGCTGTCGTTTGTGGCCAATGAAGTGTTATGCCGAAATAGTCTTTAACCGCGCAGCAAATGCAATGCGAGCCGCCCTGGCCGCCCGCTTCATACAGCCTATCCAACACACGGTTTAGGGCGCCCTCTTGAGCCGTCGACACGGAGTGCGGCAGCCGTGAGCTCTCGATGAACTCACTATCCCTCCTCTAGTTCACGGCCACTCAAGCCAGGACCTACGACGTCATGAAGGCGGTTATTTTTTGCTTGTTTTTGTAATTCTAATTTGCCAATAACTTCTAAAATAAAGCGAATTTTGCGAAAAGAAAGTTTCATTAAGTTACTACGTTCAGTGCGCTTAGGTTCGGTGCAAATTAAAAACCAGTCAAAAACTGGTTGCAGGGCCCCTTTAAGGCCCGATTTGACAGGACAAGCGCCCATTTCTAGATTAACCCAATTTTCAGTAAAAGTGGGTTGGGCGCTTGCCCAGTATTTTACGCTAGTTTATGGTCAACCGGGTGGTAAGCCTTGGCGATGTCCAAGAAGCCCTGGTACAATGGTCGCCGCTTTTGGTTTGCGATCTCTATGGCTCGCGTGAGCACGAACCGTTGTCTTCTATCGCGCCTTCCTTTCCGGAACCCATTTTGGAGTTAATTACCCTATAGAATTCCCTCGTTTTCTGTCCAACTATGTATCTTTTCTCTTATAACATGCATGCAGATTCGATGGAGAATCGGGGTCACGGTTATTGGGCGATGGTTTTTCAGTATGACCTTATCTCTTTTCCCCTTGTATATCATTCTGACCCAGTATCTCCTGCAGCCCTTTGGTATTTCTCCTGTGGTCATCAAGCAGGATAGCGCCTCTCGAAGTCCAGCCCTGGATATTTGTCCTATTTTCTTCAGCAGATTTGCTGGGATGTCTCCACCCTTGTTGCAGTGTGCACCACTTGCTCGTTGCAAGGCCCTATTCGATTCGCCCTGTAATATTATGCGACGCTGTGTGATGTTTTCGATACTGTCCCTCCATGGGTCACTCCGGCTCTCGGCATTTAGTTCCTTGAAGACCTCCGCTATCGCTACAGTAATATGCTTAATGCACTCTTCTCCAGTCAGGACTGCCCCATTCATGGCATCCTTTGATTGCGGGTTGGGCTAGTTGGGGATGATTCATACTGTGGATTACGCCTAAAAAACGAGGACATAAAGATGAGTGGCACACAGGACATGGCGTAACTTCTAACGGAAATTTATTAGAATACATTGGTGGTTCGAGTCCTCCATCTGCCACGATTATACCTACGGCTTCCATGTTACGATTGGAACCGTGAATATGATCTGGAGACCACATGCCACGATCCTGGTGGTAAGTCACCAACTACAAGGTTGGTGACTTTGTGTTTCAACTGCCAAGATCATGACCTAGGGCTTTTAGGTCACAACTGTGACTCTGAATGTGACATGGAAAACACATGGCATGATCCTGGTAGTCAGGCATCGTGTCAACAACTTTATACCATCAAAGTTGGAGGCTCTATAGGTCATCACTTACTAGGTTCGCAGCGCAGATACTCCAGTTAAGTAGGCTCCTGACGTATACTTTGTTTCTTTTATATAAGCCCGAACGCAGTGAATTTCTGAGACCGTACATTAACGTTAGACTGCACGCGTACAGGCTAAAATTGCGACGCATTAATTGCGCTCGATTGCTTGATCCGATTAACAGCAAACGCACTGCACGATGACTCACAATACAACTCTCGCATTTTAGCTTGCCGTGATTTGATCCATAGACTTGTGGTGTCCCATGCACTTGCACTTACTGTGAAATGATGTATATTTGGGACGTCAAGGTCGCGATTGTGAATGAATCCTTAAGATCACTGGTCATTGTCCAGGTGGTTGAGGGTCCCAGTTCATCAAGTACGGGGTTCATGATCTGGAGGTCCTGGTTCTTCGGTGTTTGAGTGTTAGACTCTATGAAGAATGAACTGTGACAACCTGGATATTTTTTTACGTGCAAGCGAAATCTCAATTGCATGGTGCCTTTTCTTTAAGAAGTCTTTAACAAATTTCAGTCATCACATAGGATTCAGTCCGCACAAGACATTTTTTATCAGATGCAAAGAATCATATGCGGAGATAAGCCCTAATTGTGAAGTATTTTAATTAAACTATAGCTTGGGGAAAATTGTTGTTTAAACTACTAGTGAGATATATTCCAGTACACGTAAACGTAACTGATGACTTGGAAACGGTTGTAATGGTTTAATAAATTTTGTATAAACTATTTTCAGCCTTATTGCATGCACAATGCGCACCTTTTCTCCAAAAGTCTGCAATCATATGCAATTTGTTTTTATTGGGTTTCTGTTCTAAAACGCATACTGCGTACACAACTTTTAGCTTAGATCTGCTGGAATATATGAGATGTGCGCTTCGCTATTTTTAAAGCCATATAACGTTTCTGTATTGTACATTATTTAATTTAAATTTACATTTATATTATTCCTTGAGTGACCGATGTCGACAATCAAAGGATCCGCGTCATTTCACAAGCCATTGCGTATGGACCATATCTGTAACCATCTTCTGTGCGCCGCCATTTTTTGTCGACAGGGCTGTGACACGCGTTCGAGCATGCGGAGTGGTTCTCTTTTACGGAATATGAGACGCGGCGCATGCGTCCACAACACAGTGATTCGATATTTATTGTTAGCCTGATAGGTACTGGAAAGCGGCATACACCCATGCCGTTGAGATCAGCAGGCGCTTAAACGACCCACGGACCTCACATGTAAATGGTTGTTTAACGGACTTTACAGGACGCACGTGCATACCGACCGGGCGGTGACCTTTGGTTGGACAGGTAGCCCCATCTTATGCCGGATTTCCGCAACTCTTTTGCGGTCCGCGGCTGCAGTCATTGGACTCGATCTCGAGCTTGAACGTCCGAGGTATCCTGCCGATCTCTGACCGAGCGATCGTGTCTGTATTTACTGTCACCTCAAGAAAAAAGTGGGAGCTTATCGGACTTTCGTAGCAATAGAGCACTTCATCTGCGCACTGCACCTGTCATCCCTAAGCTATACGAACACAGTTTCCTTAGCGATTAGAGCACCTATTCTTGTTTTGCACAATATGCTGCCTGTCGTCTTATCAATCTGATACATCTCTTCAGGTCTGTCCTCCCTGCTGCGTACTTCTTGGTTACACGCCGTCTCACAGGTTCATCCGCTCTACAAAATAGACCTTTAAAAACTCATCGTCATAAAGGTAAGGGTTTTTTCAGAGCAGTAAATCTCCAAATATTGGAAGAAGATAAATTAGAGATGCTCCTAAGACGAACGATTAAATTTCATTGCAACTTAAGATTCAAGGATCGGTTCTTAGTCGCCGCCAGCCACCGGATGCCAGCTTTCCAAAATGGCAGCTTCAACTGCTCGAGCGGCGGTGTTGATTCTGGACACCCTATGTTCCCCTTGGGGTTGCTTCAGGAACCAGCTAAGTTGAGGTGTCCCGTCAAGCCAGATAATATGGCTAGACGAGATAATATATTTTAAACTGCTTTTCTTGGATCGGCGGGCAGTTCCGAGACAAATACGCATATGAAGTTGCAAAGGGCAATTCACACTGGTTGCGTTGAGTCCGTACTGAGTACGACTTGCAACCGATTTTTAAGCCTCTTACGACCGCGCAGCGTAGCAGTAATGTCGGTTGTAAGCGGCTGAAAACCCCTGTTTGCCATAGCAGTCCGTAAAAGGATTAACGTCGCAAGCCTTTGCAGCCAAGCACGCAAGTGCCTTAACGAGCCTTGCTGGTTCACACATTTGCGTCGAGTCCGACCGAGTGCGACTGCAACCGGATTTTTAAGCCTCTTACGACCGCGCAGCGCAGGAGCAATGCTCGGTTGCAGGCCGGGCTGAAAACTCTGCTCGCCAAGTAGCAGTCAGTCCAGCAAAAGGATTTGACGTCGCAAGCCTTTGCAGCCGAGCGACGGCAAGTGCCTTAACCAGCCTTGCTGGTTCACACACTTGCGTCGAGTCCGGACCGAGTGCGACCGCAACCGATTTTTTGGAGCCTCTTACGACTCGCGCAGCGTAGCAGTAATGTCGGTCGCAAGCGGCTGAAAACCCCTGTTTGCCATAGCAGTCCGTAAAAGGATTAATGTCGCAAGCCTTTGCAGCCAAGCACGCAGGCGCCTTAACCAGCCTTGCTGGTTCACGTGCATCTTGCGTCGAGTCCGACCGAGCGCGACTGCAACCGATTTTTAAGCCTCTCAGCGACCGCGCAGCGTAGGAGTACCGCCGGCTGTGCGGCTGAAAAACCCCTGTCGCTTTCCACAGCAGTCCGTGCAAGGATTAACGTCGCAAGCCTTTGCAGTTGCCATCAGGCAGGTGCCTCAACCAGCCTTGCTGGTTCACACACTTGCGTCGAGTCCGGACCGAGTGCGACTGCAAACCGATTTTTAAGCCTCTCTACGACCGCGCAGCGGAGCAGGTAATGCCTGCTGGTGGTTAAGCGGCTGAAAACCCCGTGTTCATGGCGCATGGCAGTCCGTAAAAGTGATTAACGTCGCAAGCCTTTGCAGCCAAGCACGCAAGCGCCTTAACCAGCCTTGCTGGTTCACGCACTTGCGTCGAGTCCGACCGAGTGCGACTGCAACCGATTTTTAAGCCTCTTACGACCGCGAAGCGTAGGAGTAATGCTCTGGCTGTAAGCGGCTGAAAACCCCTGTTTGCCATAGCAGTCCGTAAAAGGATTAACGTCGCAAGCCTTTGCAGCCAAGCACGCAAGTGCCTTAACCAGCCTTGCTGGTTCACACTTGCGTCGAGTCCGACCGAGTGCGACTGCAACCGATTTTTAAGCCTTATTACGACCGCGAAGCGTAGCAGTAATGTCGGTTGTAAGCGGCTGAAAACCCCTGTTTGCCATAGCAGCCCGTGTAAAGGATTAACGTCGCAAGCCTTTGCAGCCAAGCACGCAAGTGCCTTAGCCAGCCTTGCTGGTTCACACACTTGCGTCGAGGCCTACCGAGTGCGACTGCAACCGATTTTAAGCCTCTTTACGACCGCGAAGCGTAGCAGTAATGTCGGTTGTAAGCGGCTGAAAACCCCTGTTTGCCATAGCAGTCCGTAAAAGGATTAACGTCGCAAGCCTTTGCAGCCAAGCACGCAAGTGCCTTAACCAGCCTTGCTGGTTCACACACCTGCGTCGAGTCCGACCGAGTGCGATCAAGGCTTGCAGACGTACGAAGCTATGGCAACAGCTGTGTCGGCTCTAACAAAACGGGGTAAAAACCTATTTTGTTGGAGCAGACGCAGCTGTTGCCATAGCAACCCGTACGTCGCAAGCGCTCGGTCGGACTCGACGCAAGTGTGTGAATCGCCCTTTAAAGGGATGGTGAACCGAAATTTAGATTTCAGAAAAACAATGCAGGAGATGTAGGCGGGACGCTACAATCCTTACAACACTACTCGTAAGGCGATATCTCGAATGGACGGACGTATTTTTAGAAAAAGAGGTCGAGATTGAACAAGGCCAGCGAGGCGCGTGATGTCAAGATACCTAGTTTCCTCCTTTTTTCGCTTCGCTCCCTCAAGGCGGCGAGGCGGAGAAGACGCGAGGCCATTCACTCTCCTTCGCGGAGAAACATGACGTCAAGAAACGTGTCAAATGCGCCTCCTTTTCTTGAAAAATACGGTCATCCGTTCGAGATATCGCTGTATGAGTGATATTTTAGTGTTTGTAGCATCCCGTTGCACGCTTTTGCCGCGTGTTTTGTGGAACCCAGATTTCGGTACAGCTGAAACGGTAAAAAAAAAGAGAGTTGATGCTTCTTTTGGCGTAGTTTTTTCTGGAGAATCTAAATATCACCATCGTTTGTTCTCAAAACACTACTAAACGTGAATAATAATCGGGGTTGTGTGGCTATTTAGACAGCGTGTAGTTGGTCAGCCATTTCAAGGTTCCGACGAGTCACTCTCTGTAGTTGAGCAATTTAGCCAGTGCAGTACAACCGCTAGCCTAAGGTCTTTGACGTGCACCACGCAGTAGTGTTACACGACCGCACGCCGTTAGGGGCTCGTCGAGATCGAAACGGGCAGGGGTGGGGATTGAAACCAGGATGCCTGGGTTCTGTTATGAATGGCCCCCGGACCACTTTTCCTAATGTCTGCATCTGGCCGTTTGTTTTCGTCGAGCGCCTCCCGCGGGTTCGAGGTCATCTGACTCAGCGAGCCTGGCGCAATCATCGCTTCGGAAGCACGCCTGCCCAGCGAACGCACCAGACAGGCGCCGCTGAATAGTGAGAACAACGTCTCAGGTTTCACGAGCCGAAACACCAGGGCACGATCCGGGGCGATGAAATCATCCGGACGCCTTCATTCAACGCGTGGACACGAAGAGTCGAACGTCGGCACGTCACGTCTCGGCCCCAGACGATGTTTTGACCCGCTGCGTGGATTCCAACAAGCCGGTGTTTTGATGAGACTCTCGGCGCCGTCTAGACCGACAGCGAAGTGTTTACGTTGGCTGAGTGTGCGTAATAATGGAATGTGGGGCGGTGTTTGAACGGGACAGCTTTCTGTGATTGGCCGACCATCCGCCGATGTGGGGGTCCCTACCTAGGGACCTAGGGAGAACCAAGTGTTTAAAATGAGCGAACTTCGACAAGCAAATGTCTTCTCTGTTCTTGAACCAACTGTACACTCTCCGGCAATATGAAAGACCCACTGAGCGCGCGAGGCGGTGGCGGCGGCGGAGCTGCGAGCGCTCCGGGCAATTCCATTCTGCTTCGAGGGAAGTGACGCTCACTTGGGCTCAGCTAAAGCGCAACGCGCTTATCAGATTGTGCCGAGCCCCGAGTGAGCGTCCTCCCCTCGAAGCAGAATGGAATTGCCCGGAGCGCTCGCAGCGCCCCCGCCAGCCACCGCCTCGGCCACGCGCTCCCAGTGGGTCTTTCATATTGCCGGACAGTGCACATCATGTAAATAAACAGTACTTTTCGAGAGAGATCGCGGCTCACCGTTGTCCCCGCTGAACTCTACCCGGTGCCTGGCTCGAGTCGCACCTCCACCCCAACGGACACCGGTCGGTCGCAACAGATCTGCAGCGCGAGCTTTCGCTCCACGTGCTCCGAGCTGGTGTGCGCTAGCCCACTCGGCCACCGATCCACCGACTAAACGTTAAAAAGACTACTGAAAAATATGCAGCTGCTCGCTGCCGCCGAACGTCATTGGTTGCTCGATCCGTGATGTCATAAAATGAGAAGGCGCGATTCAAATTGCACCTGTCGCACAATTATCAACTGGAAATCCTTACGTCGTTTCGCCTCCGCTTCGCGTAAGCTTCTCAGATTGGCTGAGGTGGCTGCCTCTTCTGAAGAAGGATGCTCGGAAACTGCTGGACTAGCAACCTTTTACTGAAGATAAACATGTTCTTCTTCCACACCCGTTCGTTCCGAGATATAAAAGTAGGGTGTGGAAGAAGATCTTCAGTAAATGGTTGCTAGTCCAGCAGTGGGCTTGTCCTCTTTTCTCTATCTCTTCGTGTATCTTCCTACGTTCAGCTGACATCTTTCAAGAAGCATCAACCACCGAAGACGCACGACGCTGGCTCTGCGAGTCGACGAGCACGCGCGAGCAACCTTTCGTGACGTCATTTTTTCTTTTCTGCTTTTACTGCCCTCTACCACTGCTGCGGAGGGGCGTGTTTTCAATGCAACTTGAAAGGCGTCTTTCTAGGTGATGCGTGCACGAAATACTCTACTTTTTTGTGATGTTCGCCATGCTTCGGGTGGGATTAAAACCAATCAAGTGATTTTAATCAAACTCAAAACAGCTTCACTTTCCCTTTAATCTGACTTACCGGCGTTTGTCTTGGCTCTCTTTACTAGGCAATGAAGCTATAAAAACGCCATTGGAGAGGCGCCCGAGCTGTCGTAGTGTGCAGAGGAGGATGGCTGAATACGACGTGTTAACGTTGGTGGCTTTCAAAGTTTGCATGTACGGCTTTTTTCTTCGAGGTCAAATTTCAAGGGACATCGCCACTGCCCTCAGACAAGACGTCGCACAGCTGTTGTGCTTGTGTGCACACTCTATAATCTGCTGAGAAATTTGAGTTTCGGGAAATTTAAACGGCACTGCAATTCAGAAGGACATCCTCGAGTTAAGACGACGGTACCTGAAAGACTTAGGTCGATTCCGGCTATAGAATTTGGAATGTATGAACCGATAGCACCGTGAAATCAGCAGGCGATGCGTTTACGTTTGGACCGATTCCAGTGTTTGAGTAATACATGTCTAACGAGAAAAAGAAAAAGCAGCGCTAAAAATAAATGCATAGCAAATTGGTGGACAATTGTGTTGCACGTGATACATGTGCCGTCTACGCTGTTGGCGCTCTTCGTCTGTTAGTTTAGCGACTGGCTTAACGCGCGGCATGTACACTCTGTACACTCGATAGCAATTTTTGGAATGGAGATACCGGCCCCAAATCCGGGTTTCAAGAATGTGTGACAGGGTGTCAAGGGGCTATCTTCCGGACACAAAGCACATGACCCGCAGGGGCTTCCCAAATAAATAGCACCTCAACTGATGGTGGTGTGTCGCGACATGCTGGAAAGACGCTCGCTTAATAATCAGAGCGGGCTGTGTTAGATTCCCGTCTGACGCAGCTACTTTTTTTACCGCGATGGCCTTTTTCCGCCCCCCTTCCACACACGCACACAAACACTCAGAAGTTAAAACCAATCAGTGGCGAGCCTCGTGGCCACGCTTTTTATCCAGGCTTCACTTTGCGGCTTCACGGAATGCCAAACGCCTAGCCAAAGAACGTTTCACGTTGAAACGAAGACAGATAGGAGAGTACGCTGGAGAAACACGGCACTCTTTTACTGTACTGTTTTCGCCTGTCGGGTGAAACAGGTTTTGTCCATGGATGCCTCTTCGCTAGACCCAAGGAAGACCACACAGAAATTAGCTAAAAAAATATATAATAGTGACCCCGCCGTCTACTGAGCCAAATGGAGCCCAAAATATTAATTGTTTGCGCCATACCACGGCAGGAGGGCTGTGGTATGGCCGCAACCTCTTGTATACTGTATCTGCACCACTCCCAACCGGCACCGACGGTTGATTTGCTGTGTCATCCAGCAGCCTCGAGAAATCCATAGAAATCACCGCGCGTGAGTTAGATGACGGAAGCGGATTCACCGATAAATTAACGAAAAACAAAATACTGTTCTGTTTTTTTCCAAGTGAAGCTACGCTTATTATTTAACTAGAACTAAATCTCACTGTCATTGTTAAGGGAGCTGACCCAACAAATCTTACTACTACTAACGATGGAGTACTGAATGTCTATCCTAAGCAATACATCGACAAATTGAATATACTCGACAAACGATACGCACTGTTCTCTGCCATCGTTTTTCTTGCTGTAAAAACAACAAAAACAGTTAAACGCAATCAGTCAGAAATTTTGTTTACAAGGTTTCACCAGCTGCAAGCATTTTTCGAAACAGTTCTTGCACGACGACGGGTGATCTATATCCGAGCAATCGTGAGCAAAAGACTCAAGATATATGACATGTTAGGTGCATTAGAAATGTCTGTATAGAAATATTCTCAAGAACCATCTTCATGGGCTAGAGGATATGTTCCTTCTTGATTAGGTTCTGTTTCAATTGACAGCAGCTTCATGTTAATAAGAAATAAACTGCGCTGACTTGATCTTGTGGCGTAATGTTGCTTCTTTTCAAACTGGGGAAGACTGTAGCGAACTTGTAATTTGGTTTCGTTACTAAAATATCTAACCAACAGCCCTCCGACGGAAGGTGGTTCAGTCCACGCGTAACGGCGCCATTTAATTGCTAAAGACCGAAAGTTGTTCGGCGGCACGGCCCGCCCAAAGTTGCCCTTTTTGGCCACCAGGTGCTGACTAGCAGCCGTCTGTAGCGCCCTCTTTTCGCTGTTCTGGGGGCTGTAGGAAGACGGGGGTGATGGCAGTGCTTGACTTACGTCCACGTTGACCCCGACGACTGGGAAGACATTTCCACCGGACTCATCAAAGCGAAAGAATTCTTCTCCGTCCTTGTACCATTTGTGACGCTGTGGACGGCATCTTCCAGTTCGTATCTGCAATGCAGTTGCCAGGAGTCGCCTTCCTTGGGTGCCCGCGGCACTTCAAGGTTGATCAGCTTCAAGGGTGTCACGTTTACTAGCATCCCTGTGGATGAGCAACAAAAAATAATGTTATATTTAGGTTCCGTGTTTGAAACCCCGAAAAATAACCTTTTTAGCCGGTCTTTATAAACAACAACAACAACAACAACAACAACAACAACAACAACAACAACAACAACAACAACAACAACATTAACACAAAAAGTATGTTTTTTATTTTGTTTAGGGAAATCAGGAGAGACCGAAACCCCGAAAAGTAACTCTCGAGCACGTTTTTGTGAAATCGGGAAAAGGCTTAAGAACTCCGAAAAGTTATCTTCGAGTCGGTTCTTATCAAAATCGGGAAAAACCGAAAAAAGCCCTCTTTCGAAAAGTAACTCCGAGCCGGTTTTTATCAAATTAAGAGAGGCCGAAAAGTGACCCTGAAGCCGGTTTTACCAAAAATCGAGAGAGGCAACAAAAAAAAAAACAAAAAAAAACAACAACAACCGAAAAGTAATTTTGGAGGCGGTTTTTTGAAAGACCGGAAAAAAGAAGAAGAAAACGCCAAAAGTAACTTTTAGGCCAGTTTTTATCTGATAAAAACCGGCTGGAGGGTTCATTATCAGTTGTTTTTTTTGTATATATCAAAAATCGGAAAAGACTGAAAAACACGAAAGGTAACCCCTGCGGGAAAGTTTTATCGAAATTGGGCAGAGCCGAAAAAAACTTGAACTAGAGCTGTCCTTGCATAAGAAAAAGAAAAACGAAAACCCATTGGGCCAGGATGCAAACCACACTGCACTGTCCGCGAGACAGATTTTCTTTGCGCACCGCACCTTTTATCTCGTTTTCTGCTCTTATGAAGTAGCGGAATGTTTTCCAAATATTCGCGTCACGACTCGAGTATGTTCTCTGGCGATTTTGGAATTCCATGCCCTCGTCCACTGTTCCTCGACAAAAGCTCCGAAAAACGGCAGTTTCCGATCAGACGTCAAAACTTAACACATACAAAAAAAAACAACAACGAATCATTGGGAGAAAAAAAACCTATAAAACATCTTAGGATTCTGAAGAAAAAATGAAACCCGCAGATGCGCAACCGCGGCTACATTGGTTCCACTCCTTCAGACGAAAAATTTCCCGCTTCTTTTTCTGGAAATATAATTTAGTCAAAAAAATAATTTTGTTTAAATATCACTATTACAAAGCAAGAAACTCGAAGCACAAGAAAGGCTGTTAATTAAAGAAAAAGAAACCGCGAACAAAATAGAAGAGAAAAAACATGACTGATCATAAGCAACATTGTTGAATGTGGTATAAAAGCTTACGCGAGTACTCTATTGCTCATATATTGATGGCATCAAGAAAACATCGCAGTCACGGTATTAGCAATTTCTGCTTGCAAAAGTGATTGTGTTGCTTCCAACGCAAATAGTAAAAAATAAAAAAAAAAGACTTCGTTTGACCTTGAGAACGGGCTACAGAAGACGCTACGATTCAATGAAAGGGAGGAGTGCCAATAGGCATAATTACGGCTCTCATTTTCTTTTACTGGCGAAATTAACTTAGCCGGCAAACCGATTCAGCCGGTAAATAGTATCGTCTCGGTATCGTCCTGAGTACGCACGGCATTGACCGTGCGTAATTGATATCGTCGGTGATAGAGAAACACAACAATCAACCAGCACCGTGACGATGCAATTTTAAAGAAACTGGCCCACTGACTCCATCGGGTCGTATAGGGTCGGCTGCCATAGAACTTAAAGTGAAACTATCTCATCCTCATCAAACTGCGCTTTTGCCATAGCAAAAAAAAAAAAAAAAACTTACTGAAATATGGAAATATATAAAACAAGTCCTTTGTTACTTTGGAAATTTCATAGTGGTACATTATATGGTTCTGGTTCCTGACCCTCACGTGCTAGTTACATCTTGCGTCCCCCTGTAGGGCACGCAGACAGTAAGATTCAAAACCAATCTTGCTTCGGTGTTCCTTTTACCAGGTCTTCGTTGGTCGGTGACCGATTACGAATGCAGCAAGTGCTCCGCCTCCAGCGCGAGCTTTTCGCCTTTAATAAGACTTCGGTGCGCGCGGAGTCAAAGCTCAGCGGAAGGCGACGAGCTTGCGCTTTGGAGGAATAATTAATTAGTCCTTCGCCGACTATGTATGATATACTGGCCGGTTTATAGCCAGAGTGCCAGCTCCTGGACGCAGTCTGACTGCAGTTTACGAGAAGGCATAATGTCCCTATACTGAACAAAAACGAAAATATTTTGACAATCCGAAAATATGCTTACCCACAAGGAACAAACGCCGAAGCATCTCTTGCAGAGGCAGAGCAAACTGGAGGCGCATCATGCTGTCAGACAGCACGCCGCACACTCTTGAGCTCTATGTGTAAAGACTTCGCTGGCTGGGGCTGCTTATATGACTCGGATGAAATGTTCACAACTGGAAGCGATTAAAGATTTTTCAAGGTCTGCTGTCAAGCCTGATGTTGTCGAAAGCCCGGGGTCGACGAGATCAGCACTGCGGGAGAGGCGGACGCTTTCTTGGAAAAAGCCTTCGGGGCCGCCTCGTTTCCTGCTCGGATCTTATAAATAAACATAGCAATGTGGACAGTTTCAAGAGCCGCGTTTCGCAAGCTAGGGCCCCCGTGGATGAAACGCGCTTTGTTTTGGGTGCCGGTCACGCAACCGTGGGCACGCCTTAGCGAGGCTTTACCACCAGACAGACACACACGACAGTAGCAACATGGCGAGGGGCCAGAAGTCTAACGGCACTAAAAAGCCGTGGTCATACATGATACAAAGAACGTTCTGCTGGCGTTGTGTGACGCGTTCCTTGAATGACGCTCCTGTCACATTGGTCAGAAAAAAAACTGTCTTCTGACATGTCCGAAGCAAACATATATGTATATAATGAAAACACGCTTGGAATATGCTTTCGGCTTGTTTGCAGATATATGTATATTGTATGATGTATGTAATGTATGGAATTAAGCTGCAGCGCAACTGCAGATTAAAAGGTTCAGGATACGAATTGCGGCCGTGTTGTGACAATCCAGCATCCACCCCAGTAAAAGAAAAAAAAGTAAATAAATAATGTTGAGGAATGGCCCTAGCGTGCGACGAACGACGAAATATATCAACAGAGAGCGCTTTCTGCGACAAAAGCCTGGACAGCCGTCTGCTTTTTCAAGTAGTATACGTGCAGGAGGCCGAGGACGCTGGTTTATTGGGTAGGAGATCGAACTATAGGGGGCGCTTTGTCCGAGCTTGTTGTGCCTACAGCCCGGTGTTTACCAGCACGGCATAAGAAAGAAATTGAGCCTCGCCTAGCACGGTCTGGGCACAAAAGCTTCGCTCTGACCCACGGTGGAAGAAATACATTTAGGTGATGACTCTCTGTCTCACGCGGCGACTACATTATGTTCGGCGCGCGAGCGCGCTTCACGCGCACGGGGATAGATGGCGCCAAAGTTTAGAGGGGCTTGTGAAGACTTGTATAGAGGGCTTGTGAAGGAGATTATGCATTCTTTACTCGGTCCCTGTGTACTGTGTACTGAAATGATGGATTTATGTTGGCGCACTGGCACTGATTGCCTTTTCCCCCGTGCGGTTCCTGTTTTTTAAACGAGAACATTCCGATGATAGCTTAACGTGACAAAAATACTCGTAAAAATATAAAACTTCCCGGGCATAATCTACTGGGCCTTCAGACAATTTAGAGAAAACCGCTGGGTCGTGCTCGCATGTTTTGTCAAACAGCATGCTATAGTAACAGTTCCGGCAAATTGTTTACACACATTGCTGCGGCTTTATAGGAGTGATGGGTGAGTTTTTTCCATTCTGCTCCTGCCTTCTTATTGAAAAAAATGAATTCTAATAATGGGTACATATGTAGGGCCAAAATAATTCTTTACATGCGCATAAAGGTTATAGCATTACAAATGGTTGTTATAGATACAATGTCAACTTGTACTGTGGGACAAAACAAACCTTGTGAGCAGAAAAAAATTATATTCATGATGACATAGTGACTGAAATGATGACACAGTATGATGGCATACTGACTGACATGATGACACAGTGACTGAAAGTCAAACAATAGTAGCGGTTATAGGACATAAATCACTTTTCATCTGTAAAAAAATACCTGACAAATACTCTCTTCCCTTTAAAATGTACACAAAGAGTCTGAATCCACTGCATACTACCAAAGAACGCAATCTCCTACATCCCGTGTGTCTCGCCCATGCTCTTAAACTAAGACAGGCGCTGCTTTGCTGATTTCTTCTTTTCTTGAGCTGTTTGTTCATACTCATGGTAATATGCTGCCAGTGTTGTCGCATTCGCATGGTGAAGTAGTAGTGGAGCAACTGGGCACCTGTTTCTGCTTTGTGTTCAGCGCATGGAAACGTTATTTAGCATGTGTCAAGAACACTCGTCGATCGTGTCCCAGTAGACAGTCTGGTGGCTTTATTTTCCACGAAGAACTGTTCCGCTTTCTTCAGTAGTTCTGGGAAAACGTTCTTGTTGGGGTGTATAAGGCCCTCCCTCTGTTCTAAACGTTTGTCAGTGCTGCTTCAGCAGAAGTGTTTTTGTCGATGCTGAAAGCGGATCGCCATGCAGGGCAGCGTGTAGCTTTTTTCATTTTCACACTCAAAACCCAGTTACACAATACTTTATGCAGTCCACAGCCTTGGTTTCTTCAGCCTTTTCTGTCAGGACATCTTCGCATTCCCAGTCTTCGACAGAAATTGGACTGTGAAGCTTGGTCTTCACTTGGTCAACGAGATGAGGAGACTAGGTAGTAACTTGCGATCGGCCCCCGGGATTGCACGACGCCACTGCTCCAGGCGAGCGTCATTCGATGGAGCTTTCAACAAGGACACTTGCTCTGCACAGTTCCGGTACCCCGCATTGCAGTTGGGATCGAAGCACGTCTTTCCCACCCTTATAGCATAACTGCTTCGGGTTAAGGCTCACCTTCGTGCACGATAATGGCACCTTTGATTGACACAGCACCAGAGCAAAACATGAGTCCAGCCACTAGCCGCACACCACCACCACGCCGCGAAAAAGGCGAGCAAGGTACGCCCCGAAACCGCGGCCGCCGAGGAGAGACCTCATACCCACGGTGCTCACACCTCAGCACCCTCCGCGGCGGCGCGGAAGTAACTATACTTCGTTTCACCTTATGTTGTACCGCTGCGAAGGCTAGAAGCGCGAGCTCATAGCGTTGGCAGCCGCTCTTAAGTCACGAGGCTTGTGCCGCCGAGATGTGCCCCAGAGCAAGGAGCTCGCGCTTGTAGCCTTTGCTGCGGTACATCATAAGGTGAAACAGAGTATACTCCTGGTTCGATGCTAGCTCCGAACACGATCTGGTCGCTCGCTCCTCGCGGGGAAGAGCTGAGAGGTCACCACCTAACTGTATTTCTTCCACCGTGCTCTGACCAGAGCTTTAGTCGTACGAGGAGCGACCTTTGAGATCGTCATCTTCGATTTATCGGATAAAAAAACAAATAATAAAATACGGTTTGTTGTCCTCACTGCTGAAGCGTACCGCTAAAGGCGTGGACTGTTCGATCTCCTCCCCAATAGGCAGCGAGTTTGACCGGAATTGAAAGGTCGACGAAATGCCGGGCTTGCGGCCAAACAGATGAAACCATCGAACACACTGTACCTTTATGTCCAAGCATACAACAACGGAATCGATTGAACCGTGGCAAGTGCCGGACAATGCTTTGGGGTGTTGACTAGAAGATTCTAGATGTCGAAGGCGCATCGCGGGTGCCGGCTTTAGAGTGTCCACTGCGTTCCTGTTTTGTTTGACGGGTAAAGTTGTGGCGGTGAGATAGGCAGATGAACATTACGGGTTTAATTTATACAGACGTCTGTGAGATCACTTGTAAAGCGGATCCTGGATGAGACAATAGGATGATGACATGGCATGATGATTTCTGCGGATGTGAAAGGATTTATAACTGTGCATGCGCGGGAAGTTCTGAATTTTCCCGGGGGGGGCGGGGGGGGGGTGACGAGTTTGCCTTAATTGCCCCCTTTTCCATATGTATATATATATATATATATATATCCTTTCAAATATACACATATGATAGAATTGTACTTGTCAAATGAAAACAAAAAAATAAGAAAGCGCGAAAAAGCAAATAAATATTTTTTCAATATTTTGAAACAAAATAAGTTAATTGCTCTTCTGCGCTTTTCGATTTCTTATTTTCTTTTGCCTAGTACGGTTCTATTGCCTGCATATTTGAAATATTACTTGTCAGAGCCCGGAAACTGACGAAGAAGCATCCTTGTGATATATGTATATATGTATATATATTCTTATGTTATTTGATTCGTGCGATTCATACATGCATATGGTTCATAAAGCAGTGTTGACTCGCGCTACTGCAGGGGTATTCTAAGGAAGTTGTATACACTATGCAGCCTATGAAGACTTAAACGAACTTTAAAAAAGTTTAGAGAAGTGTTCGCTCAAGAGTTCGTTCACACGTGCATATCGGAGCTTGCGATAACAAAAGAAAGCGATTTTACGCACTGCACCTATGGGAGCCGTAACCACCTGCCCTAGTAGCCAAGTTAGGCCTTTTGATGGTGACGCGCAATTCAAACAAGCTCCATCATCCAACGTGTGTTTTCTAAGATAGTCGTCGCATTTGATTTGTGGTAATTGTAATTAGCGCATCCGCTCAACTGAACTGATGCATCTTTCGAAAACAAAACTAAACTAGGAAACACTACGTGAGCATGCAAAATACCAGATTTCGTGTATTAGAACGATCTTAAATCACCATGCGATTAATACCAACAATTTTTTTCCAAGAAAAATAAAACAAGGAATGAAAGTGTTAATTTAAATTGTGCCTTACCGTTTACTGTAAAACCGTTTATTTTCGCGGCGGCCCCAATTTTTCGCGGATCAGGCAAAGGAACATATTCGCGATCACTAAATTTCGGTAATTCAGGAGGCCGCAATTCAGGTCTTCTAGAGACCGGTATTTTCGCGTGCCCCTAAATTTCGCGAAGTTTTCAATTCGCGAAATTCGCGAAAATCAGGGACTCGCGAAAATAAAGGGTTTTATGGTATAAGTCTAATTTGGCTTTAGAGGGCTGCGCAGCCTCATCGTGGACTTCAGAGCTCTTTGTAACCACCCGAAAACAAACTGAGAGCTGTTCTTTGGCGGAAATGTCTGCTCTCTCGTCCAAGATAACTGACAAGTGCTCCACCTCACGCACTTCATCTGTGAGTGAACGGAGGACATCGTGTGCCATGATTTCAAAGTTCTCCTTTAGAACCTGATGGGAAATTCATTTGTATTTTCTTCGTTGAAGCCACGATTGCAGCGACGGGATGTGGTTAGCACGGATTTCCTGCAACTGCCTACAATTTGTCTCTTTGTCTTTTTTTGGCCACGTATTGCCAAACCTCGGGTTGACAGGTAGAGCAGAGACGACAATATTGTTAAGAGGACCTGCCGCGCGTCATCCACTTCTTTCGCCTTTCGCTTGACACAAGCAGAGACGGCATTTACGCCGCCTCGTGCAGCTACGACGGCCCGGCAGTCCTCTTTATGAAATTTGGAGCCCTTATGGCTCTTAAACCGGAGCTGAGCTTTTTTCCAGCTTGGAGAAGCCGTTTGGCAACAAAAGCTAGGTGAGAATCCTTTGCCACTTTGAGAATTGTAGGAGATCTATGTGTAGGTATTTTTCCGAGTGAACTGGTAATGCCGTTCTTGTTTTTCCGAGCATGATATACAGTGGCGTACCAACTTTTTCTTGAGTGGGGGGGGAAACGAACCAGACCCCCCCCCCCCCCCCCGGGCACTTGCCATTTTTAGAGGGCCGAACTTTTGCCGAATCGAAAATTCGGCGCCGAATCATGGGATTCGGCGGAGTCGAACTTTTGCCGACCTTTTCTAAAGATTCGGTGAAAATTCGGCGAAAATACTGTTACCAGACTTAACATTAATATTTAGTTTTTCCTGACAAAAAAAAAATGTTTTATGATTTTTTTCTTAACTTCAATACAAAATATAGTGCCTATTGACACAGTTATTACTAAACAAGGGGTGATAATGTACAAGCCAATTGTATCGGTGTCGCTTTTTTGTGTGTTTACTGGCAATTTTAGTGTCTGCTCACAGAAAGTGGCGTGACAACAAGGTTGGCTAGTAGCGAGCGCAGTCACGAATCACGCTACGAGAGTTTTGATTTTGAGGCTTCATCAGCGCACGCCTGCAAGTGTGTTTACATTGTTAAAATAAAGGCAATCACTGCGTTCTTACTTTCTCTGGGAGTCACCGTTTCGTGCGAGAACGAATGCAACGGTTGCTCGGCCTTCACCAGAAGAGATAACAATATGGTAAATGCAAGGAAGCGAATGACTCGGCAAATACGCAGCGCACAAGCCGGTGCGCTGCTGTTCTGTTTTCTTTCTCTTGCCAATCTTTTCCCTCTCCCTCTGCCCATAAAAAGGCCTCCCAATTACGAATAAACGTTCTTTGGCTGGACCCATGCGTCTTCGCAACACTGGCGACGAGGCCACCCGAGCCCGCTCTGCGTGCGAGCGGCAGCATGAACTACGCGGTGCCCCTCTTCAACGAAGCTACAGATAAGTGGACATCTTACTTGACTCGTCTGGAGGCGTTTTTCGAGGAAATCTGGTGACAGAAGCCGCACAGAAACGGGCCTTACTCGTCTCGGCATTGAGTTCAAAGTCCATTGAAGTGCTTGAAGCATCATGCTCGCCTGAAACAGTCAACAAGCTCAGCTATTCTGAAGTGGTACAACGACTGGGTACATACTACGCCCCCAAGCAAAATGAAATCGCTGAAAGTTTTAAGTTCTTCAACCGGAGCCAGGAACAGGGTGAAACAGTTCAAGATTTCATTGTGGCGATTCGCCGCTTAGCTGAGCACTGCAACTTCGGTGCCTCTTGTGACCGGCTGCTACGCGACCGCATCGTTTGCGGCATTGCGAACAAAGAAGTTCAGAAGCTTTTACTTGCCAAGCGGGATTTAACCCTAAAGACTGCTGAAGATTTCGTCCTTGCTGCTGAAGCCGCCGCAGCGAATTCGGCAGCCATGAAGCCGTCTCCTTCTTCGGAGCGCAGACGTCAACGCGGTCACGCCAGACCACGCTCGCCGAGCAGCCCGCCATCCCCGCAAAACGACACTCAAGCTGGCGTGCTCGCGCTGCGGAAGCGATTCCCACAACGCCGAGTCATGCAGGCTTCGGCACGCGACGTGCTATCGCTGCAGACGGATCGGGCACATTGCAAGGTGCTGTCGCGCTGGAGAGGCTCACACTACGGGTAAATACGGACCACGTAAGCACAAATCAGCCGCCACAAATGCTATTGAAGGGGACAACAGCGGTTCGAGCGAAGAAGGAAGTTTGTTTACAGTGCAGTGCTCCCACGCCAACTCTGATCATTCTGTCGGTTTGGTGGAACCCGTCATGCGGAAGTTCGTCTGGTCCGGGGTACCACTCATGATGGTGGTGGACACAGGGTCACCCGTGAGTGTAATACCGCAGGACGTGTACCTGAAGTTCAGGAGTTCGTGGCCGCGGCTCCGGAAGACGCCAGTTCGCCTCTCGTGCTTTCTGGGGACTCTGCCCGTGCTGGGCGAATTGAACATGCGAGTGAAATACGAAGGCAAAATTACAGATGGGACTCTCATCGTGCTCGGCTGTTCTGGTCCTTCCTTGTGTGGCAGAGACCTAATCAGGGACATGAATGCCCGGGGAGCTCCCGTTTTCAGTCTTTCAGGCAGCCTCCCACAAGCCTCGGTTCAGCCCACCGTGGTGTCATCGGACGACCGGAGCTTGGAACTGCTTCTTGAAGAGTTCACGGATTTGTTCGAGCCCGGTCTGGGAACGGTGAAAGGACCACCGGTGAGTCTGCATGTCCGGCCCGATGCTCAACCGAAGTTCGCAAGGGCGCGGCCGGTGCCGTACGCGCTACGCGATAAAGTATCCGACGAGCTAAACAAACTGGTGGCGGAGGGGTGTTGTCTGCCGTGCCCCATTCCGACTGGGCTGCACCGATTGTGCCGGTAGTTAAAAGGAATGGTGCTCTCCGAGTATGCGGTGATTTTAAACTAACCGTGAATGCGGCGTGCCATACCGAACAGTACCCGCTACCCGTGATAGATGACATCTTCGCATCTCTTCGCGGTGGGGAGTTCTTCAGCACTCTTGACTTGAGTAACGCCTACTACCAGCTCTGTCTTGATGAGGCTTCAAAACAACTAACAGTTATAAACACGCACAAGGGACTGTTCTGCTACAATAGACTACCGTTCGGAATTGCATCTGCACCGGCCATCTTTCAGCGCAAGATCGAATCCATTTTGGGGGATCTGCCCGGAGTTCAAGTATACCTGGACGATATCTTGGTGGCTGAGAAGATGGGTGATTCGACGCTCCGGCAGGTGCTGCTACGGCTGCGGGACTATGGAGTCAGGCTCAACAAGGAGAAGTGCAAGTTTCGACAAAAAGAGGTAAACTACCTTGGCCATAAAATAGACTCGTCGGGGCTTCACCCAAAAGAAGAAAATTTGGAAGCAATCATGCTAGCTCCCAGGCCACGTAACGTGTCAGAATTAAGGTCTTATCTTGGCCTGATCACGTATTACAGCAAGTTCCTGCCAAGTATGTCAACTTTGCTAGCTCCATTGTACGAGTTATTGAAAAAAAATCAACCGTGGAAATGGTCCAGCACGGCCGAAATGGCGTTTGAAAATAGCAAGACCGCTCTCAAAAACGCGAATATTTTGGCTCACTTCGCCCCTGGCAAACCCTTGAGATTAGAATGCGACGCGTCACCCTACGGCATCGGGGCTGTTCTTTCTATCAAGGTTGGCAACGACTATCGCCCGATTGGGTTCCGTTCACGCACGTTATCAGTGGCCGAGCGTAATTACGCTCACCTCGAGAAGGAAGCCTTAGCTCTTGTTTTTGGTGTATCACGATTTCGTCAGTATTTACTTGGCCGCCATTTCACGCTAATCACCGACCACAAGCCGCTGGTAGGTCTTTTTCGTCCGGATCGAGCAATCCCGTCTATGGCCGCAGCCCGGATCCAGCGTTGGTCGCTGCTTCTGCGGGATTATACGTATAATCTGGTCTATCGTAGGGGCTCTGAAAATCAAAATGCCGACGCCCTAAGCCGGTTACCCCGTGCTAGCACCGGTAGCTCGTCTACTGAGGAGCTGCCGGAGTACGTCCTGCTGACGGAGCAGCTCAACGAGAACTTCATATCAACTGCTCTCCTGAAACGGCTTTCGGCGGAGGACGTCGACTTGAAGCAGGTCCGTAGCTGGATCCAGGATGGTTGCTGGCCTCTCAAGCACCAGGTGGCAGCGGAAACGTTAAGGCCGTTCCTGAACAGGCAAAACGAACTCACATTCGCTCATGGCTTGGTGTATTGGGGATGTCGAGTGGTAATACCACAGGGAGCGCGAAAATTGGTGCTTGACCTTCTGCACGAAAGTCACCGCGCAGCCTCGGCGATGAAATCGTTAGCACGAACCATGATATGGTATCCTGGGATTGACCAAGACTTGGAGCGTATGGTTCAGCAGTGCCAACAGTGCGCGCAATTGGCCCCGAATCCACCTGCAAGAGAGCCGGTTCCGTGGCCGGAGACGAACGAGAAATGGGCGCGGGTACACGTTGACTTTGCCGGGCCGGTGGAAGGGTTCATGTTACTGGTACTAATAGACTCCCACAGCAAGTGGCTTGAGGTCGTACCACTAAAGTCAGCATCGGGCGAATCCACAGCGTCAGCATTGAGGTCCATTTTCAGTCGGTTTGGTATCCCTCGTACCATTGTATCGGACAACGGGCCGCAGTTTACAAGTGCTGAGTTCCGATTGTTTTGCGAACGAAACAATATGAAGCACCTTTGTTCACCGCCGTACTTTCCGCAATCCAATGGTTTGGCGGAGCGGGCCGTCCGCACAGTCAAGGAGGGTCTTAAAAGGTCGAGCAGGGGTAGCTTGACAACCCGGCTAGCTCGGTTTTTGCACGAGTACCGCCGCACGCCCGGGAAGGACGGTTACTCCCCATCCCGGCGGTTGCTGGGCTACGATATACGCTCACGCTTGGATGCCATGTTGCCTCCACTGAATCACCCGTCTCCACGGCCAGAAACTAACCCTTTCCTTCCGGGACAGTCTGTCTGGTTCCGGAAATACAGTCCGGGTGAAAAGTGGAGTCCGGGAGTTGTGAAATCGACCAGTGGTTCCCGCCTGGTAGAAGTGCAGTCTCCAGATGGTGCGAACATCAACCGGCGCCACGCCGACCAGCTCCGCCCCCGTGATTCGGGTGACAAAGCACCCGGGACTTCCGTGCCGCCCCCTGGGACTCCAGGGTCCAGTCCAACCGGGCGGCCCCACTACCGTGCTTCCGGAGATCCAGCGGCCAGGACTACCAGTGCGACGCCTGGGCCTGCAGAACCGACTCCTGGCCCCCGGTGACCACAACATCCACCCCGTCCGGACCAGTGACGGCGCCTGGGCCCGCAGAAGCGACTCCTGGCCCCCGGTGACCACAACATCCGCCCCGTCGGAACCAGTGCCGGCGTCGGGCGGCGCCCCCGCTGCAGCTGGCAGTACACCACGAAGATCTTCGCGAACCCGGCGACCGCCATCTCGACTCGTCTATAAGGATAGAGGAGTGCAAGGAAGCGAATGACTCGGCAAATACGCAGCGCACAAGCCGGTGCGCTGCTGTTCTGTTTTCTTTCTCTTGCCAATCTTTTCCCTCTCCCTCTGCCCATAAAAAGGCCTCCCAATTACGAATAAACGTTCTTTGGCTGGACCCATGCGTCTTCGTAACAGTAAATATGCGTGTTTTTCGGGTGGAGTCACTTGACGTCAGCTTTGCATTAAAGTGTGCGTTCCATATTCGCCACGTGCCCGTTTTTAACCTTGGAAATCTCCGGCCTCTGGTGTTAGGACACACACGGACGTTTGGTTTTATGCAGATACATGAAAATCGCGAAATAACGCGAACTAAAAAACAATATTATTCTGTTCTGGCACAAACTACTTATGAGCCGAAAACAAGATAATAATAATATTAATAATGGTAATAATTTAATTTGCACATACTGGAAGAGGCCCATGTGGTGGTGTGCGGGGCCAGGTAGATAGGTGAAAACCCTTTGACGCAGAGCGCGTGCCAGCCCGCCACCACATGTGAAAAAACAGACATATAAATGTACAGAATACACACTACTGAAAGTATGTAAAGATGAAAGAAAAGAAGGGGGACAGCATGTATCACACATTATGACGAGGATGCCAGCTCTCGTGACTCTGCCCCGTTTCACGGCAGTGGGCTGCGCACACTGAGCGTTAGTGTCTGTTGTCAGTCAATGTTTACACTACCTCGTTGCATCAGTGGAAAGGTCACACGAAAATCACGCTATCCAGAATGCACCGCATCATTTGCTGTCACTTGCGCAGTGGACTGCGCAAATTACTGGTCGATCTTCTGTTCTTGAGGCAGAAAATATTGAAGAGAACCACACTCGCAAAAGCTCACAAGCGCACAGTTACCGTGTCGCCTACTCCACACCTCGCCGTAGCCGCTGGTTTACTAAACCGTACGATGGTAATCGCGCATGACTGCGCGGCGTCCATTTGCGGTCAATGGCCCAGTCGCGTTGGCGGCGTGCGCAGCCATTTGCCGATTTTTCGCCGAATCTTTCTGAGCTTTCCTTAAAAATTTCGGCATGTGCGGAACTTTGCCGAATCTGAATTCGGCAGATTCGGTCCATAACTAACTTTACGGCGCAGGCGATAGCCCCCGTAGCAACGACGCTCACGCCGGATCGGCTGCTCGGCAACGCGCGGGAACTTAAATTTCGGATTCGGACGGCGCGTCCATCACCAGCAGCCCGTTAACCCCCCCCCCCCCCCCCCCCCCCTGACCCCGCGCCTGCGTTCACGCCGCTCGCGGCGAGAGTTGCGGCTGCTAATTACAAACTATTAACCCACTTAGCACCCGTCCGCCCCCCTAGCCGGCAACCCAAGCCCTGCTGTCGCCCATGCACCGTCCGCAAGTAGAGTCCCACGATTTAGTTCAGCGATGTTTTGTCGACAACATTCGGTTTTTTCAGTGTTATTCGTAAAGAAATGTCGTAAATATCGCCAAATGCCTCGACAAAACAAAATGTTCGGGGAAAAAAAAAATTAAGCCCACACCGTGGATAGAACCCGGGTCTGCTAGGTATGAGGCAGACATCTTACCACTAAGTTACGCTACCACTTTGGAAACTCGCGTTGTGACCGCTGCCTATGTTTACGGCGGCAGTGCCTATCTCCACGAACCAGCCAATCCGGCGTGAGCGCTGTTGCTAGGGTTTGTATCGCCTGCGCGTTAAAATATGCCCCCGCGGGTGGGAAGGGGGGGGGCGTGCCCTTGGTATTCCTTGGGCGCCACCGGGCAGTGTTTGCCCTGGCCAGTGGCGGCTGTTTCAGGGGGGGGGGGCAAAACATATGCCTTGTCCCCCCACTCTGAGA